>CAUYTI010080975.1:0-31121 GCA_963575145.1 Galago senegalensis
GCCTCCCAAGTAGCTGGGACTACAGGCGCCCGCCACAACACCCAGCTATTTTTTGTTGCAGTTTGGCCGGGGCTGGGTTTGAACCCGCCACCCTCGGTATATGGGGCCGGCGCCCTACTCACTGAGCCACAGGCGCCTCCCATAGATTCTTATTATCAGTTTTTAGCCTACAAGGAGAAACTCTGTTTCAAGGCCAATGTATCTATTGCCTTTTAAAAATGAACACACCGAACCACGAAATACATATAAAAACAGCAAAAGATAACTAAGGTGGTGGGGGTTTTGCCAGACTCTTCCAGCAATTAAATTCTTCCTGCACGTGGATACACAACAATTCCTCCCAGAAAACACTACAAAACATTTTACCAAGGATCACTGCTACACTGATTACACTGTGGGAAGTGACAGATCAGGCTCCTCAGAGTGCCAATTTCATGCTCCAAGAGAGAGCTAACCCCAGGCGAGACTGTCACCTCTTCCAGGAATATGGTCCAGGTGACCTGACATTGCCCTACTGAAAAGTAAGAATACTCTTGGGAAGTAGCAGGTGACTACAGAAGAAATAGTATGTTATTGTTTTTTTTTTTTTTAAAGAAAATAAGACTTGATACAGAATCCAGTATATTCTGTGAATGTGGTCATAACATAATCACCTCCTAAAGGGATTGCAAGAAAGTCAGAAGGCAAAGCACTGGGGGATTGTAAAGTGGTTATTCTCTCGGTTTTTTCATCCTCTAACTTGCTTCGATCACCTGATAAAATTGATTCTGTGAGAAGTCCAGGCCCCAAAGCCTTACCTCTGTTTTTACATGATACTTAGATCCAAGGGATTTGTTCCATTTTTGTTTTCTTGTCCATAAAGGAGATCTGGCTGTAGGTGATCTGCTCCCAAGAGCCATTCAACAAGAAATGTCATGCCAGCTGAGCTTCTGGAAGGTGACAATAATAGGAAGGGGCGTTGTCTAGTTCATTCCTGGTTTAATCTGAGTGAAAAAAAAATCACCACTTCTGCAGACGTGAGAGATAGTCTAACTGTGAAGCACTTCTAAACGCTGCCTGGAAACTTCCTTCCGTGTTGTGATGGCATCTTGGGCCTGATAAAATTCCCCATGCAACTGTCTTTCCAGCAGTCTCTCTGCGTCACATCCCACGTGGTAGGAAGCAGGGGAGTGGAGAGGCCACAGATACGTCAAGGTATAAAATGACAGTGAAAGGAGAGACATAAAGAAGTAGGAATACGGGGAAGGGAAGTTAAAAAAAGAAAATTAACCAGAAATGTGACAGAAAGAAAAGGGCGGGAACACGTGTGGCTGAGGAAACATTTTTAAAGATCTGGTTATCTGTAAGATCAACCAAAGTGAATGGCAGCAAGATGGGGAAGCTGGGCCGGTTTTATTACAGGGGACAGGCTGCAGCGGCTAATGTTTTTCTCTCCACTATAAACACATGACCTCTGTACTGCGTGGCACTGTGGGAAGCGCCTGGCCTGACAGCGTGGCTGCAGAGTGACAGTGTGTGTGGCTGTGGGTCCCTGTTAACTCTATTGCTTGAAGACAGACAGAGCTTCCCTAGTGTTGTATTTAAGGCAGTTTCAGAACACTGGCTGTCCCGTTTGCTCTTTGTTAGAGGAGATTCCTTTAGCCAGTCACGTCCCACTCATCGGCCATCCACTTCCCGTTTCGCTTCTTCCCCAGGTGAAACATCACCACACTGGTGAGCACCACAGAGGTCAGAGTGCAAATGATGGAGGTGGACACGTCACCAGAGTGAGTGAGAAGGGAGGCCAATACCTGCTACCTATTATTGCTGAGAAGTCACCTTGGTGACTCGGATATGACCAACAAGTCTCACAGTGCCTCCTTAAGTGCTCAGAAAAGCACTTCCATTTGATTGAACCTAAATTCAGGAAAGTTTGTTGAAAACTGACGTTAATGTTTCATGGCTTTTAAGACAAACTCATATTGCTACAGCTGTGTCGCAGCAGCGACGTGCGGGCGGAGTTACTGCCCTCACAGATGCTGCACAACAAAATTCAGATCATCAGCCCTTCTCAGATTGTTCAGACTTATGGAAATAAAGAAAGAAACACAAAGCATCAGCCACAAAGGAATCAGGGAGGCCCCTGAGGAATAGTAGTGTCTCCAGAGAGGTTTTCAAATGCTAACCTGAGGATCACTCTGTGCTTGGAGGTTTTATTTTTACTAATTACTTTTTTTGTATTCCAGAGAGGAAAGTGGTATTTCTTTCTTCAAAATGAAATGCTGGCAGGCATGAACTTGGGAAGCGACTCACACATGAGAAACACAATGCACAGTCTGAAAGTGGTCTGGGTGGGCTCCTTTTTCGGTGTAAGGGAATCATGTGGTGGCAATCCCCTCAACTCTGGGGAGAGATTCTGACCATCACATATGCACACAACCACCCTGCCACTTCCTCCAGGAGCCTCCTGTTCTGACAGATCATTTGGAAATCACAAACGGGTCAACTCTCTAAACTATGGATGTTGGTGTCTCCTAGGACCTGGGCAATAATCTTGGTCCACACTGCGACACTGTTCTCTCATCTGTCCTACTGCTCACTGGCATAGAAAGACCTTCAGCTTTTGTTCACACCTGCCTTCTAAAGGCCAAACCATCTGGTGCCTAGAAACTCTTTCCCCCTCCCCCCACTTTACATAAGCATCAAATATGTTCTTTCTACAGATTGGTATACAGGTGCCATTTAATCAGTTCAAATTTGGAAGCTACATCTTCAAGGGTCCAAGAGAGCTCACTCCCCCCCCATGTTTCCCCCTTTACATGTTTTCTTATAAGACATACAGCTTAATCAATTAACAAACTAAACAGCTTATATACTGGCAATATATTACAGATGGGTTTATGTCAGAGTATTAGATCACATGGAATGGACCAGGTGGTGCCCCAGTGCACGATGCCTGGGAGCCCCTGAGGACACTGACAGTAGCGTCTCTACGTAAGTGGTGCCGTGTGAATACAGACACATGCGGATCTGTATCTCCATCCATCTGACTAGGCCAAAGGAGCAGGTAGATGCAAGATAGAGACACACACATGCTGGATGGGGCGCTGCACCTCGTCATGCCATTCGAAAGGGCGGTTACAGGTTGCTGGTTTTGCAGCCATTGAAATTACACTTTAGGGAAAGGCTTCTCTAATTGTGTGTGATTTGCCTTCTGTAGTTAAGCATCATTGGAAGAAGACCGAAGCGAGAGCAACTAGAAGTTAGATACGCATTTGAGCTTAGCTGTGATACAGGGCTCTGGGGAAGAAGCAGGCTGAAAGACTGGTTTTGATTTTAGGCTTGGATTCACTCCCTTGCCATTTCCTTGACGTTGTGTGTTTGCATTTGTGTGTGCGTGTGTCTGAGTGTGTGTGTGTGTGTGTGTGTGTGTTCCATCACATCATCTCCTGAAGAACGCTGGGTTTCGCAGGCAGGCGGCTAGTCACCTGCAACAACCCAGGGGCCCTGCCGAAGCTTCCAGGCTGCTGTCAGTGTCGGATGCCAGGGTCTGGTCGGTGGACATGGAGGAGATGTCGTTGACGGACGAGGATGGAGGGAGACTCTCGCTGCTGTTCACTGCTGCACCTGTGCTAAGAAAATGAAGACCAACATGACTAAATCTAGAACCAGCCATGCCAAGGCCACACAGGAGAAACAGGGCCAAATGCAGCAGGAGATGTCAGCTCCATCATTTGTCTGGCAAACCGTCATCAAACACCAATACAGGGGACTCCATGAGACGGTGACAGTCAAAGCAAATCAATGTGGAGTCCCTGGTCATGAGTTATTCACAGGTTAGTGCAAGTGGTTACGGATTTCTCTCTGCATTAGAAATCACTTAAAAACCCCACTAGTATCCAGTCACACCACCTCCCTAATTTTGTAATAAAATTGGCCTTGGATGACGTTTAGGCTCTTGCAATTTTTAAAAGTTCTCCAGAGATGTCAGGGATAGGCAACCACCGGTTATGGATAAGACAGATGAGCAAAACTCTTTAGTGTAACCATCTGAGCCTGGTTGCTTTCACTGCAGGCAGCTTTACAAACAAATGTAAGGGTGTCCAGAAATCTGAATTGCTTGGAGACTACAGCACCAGAGAAAGAAGGCATATAAAGCAAACATTACAATCATCATTAATATGACATCAAACTTAAAATATATATAAAAAGCCAAGCAGGACTTAGAATAAAAGTTACCAAAACGAGGGGGACATCCTTTTTGATTATTTGCTTGCTTTTCAGTTTACCTGGGATCTCTAATAAGAATTTTTAGCTTGGAAAAAATTTCTTTTATTTATCAGCTTTGTGGGACTATAAAGATGTTGAAACTCTGAGTAGAAACTTGCTCATAGTAATCACTCTGCAAAGGCTTGCTGAGTTACAATAGCTTTGAGAACAATGGAAGAAAGATAAAACACAAGTATTGCAAAATATAATTAAACCACAGCATGCTAGAAACAATTTATTTATTTTTATTTTTTTTCAGATAGAAGTATGCCTATTATAGAATACTTTGATCAGTTAACTTCTTTTTCTTTTTATATGTAGATTCTTAAACAATGTGAGAGGTAAAATGCTTGCTTTATGAAAGAGTTCACTATCAAAAATATCTGTAGCAGAATCACCCAATCAAATACAAGATGAGGAATTCTGACTTGAATTGTATCTTATTTGAATGACAAATAATAAATCCAAAAGAAGTTTCAACAGAGTTAAGGCATGGGCCTAATAAGTCAGAAAGACAAAACTAAACTAAATTAAAGCAGTGAGAGGATTAACACGATCTTCCCTGTTCCTGGGGTGGACCTTTCTTGCCTGTGGAAATAGTGTGATGGAAATGTGACCATGTCTAGAGAGAAGGCAAATGCCTACACAAAGAGAGGGTACATGTGTGTTATGTGCATTTTAAAACTGTATTTGTTGATTGTAAATATATTTATGTAAATTACGAGAAATATGAAAAAAATACAGGAAAAAAGGAAATAATATTCACTGATCTTAAAATAAATGCTAAGAATTGTTAAATTTTTGGTATATTTCTTTCCGGTCTTTTTGCTAGGAAGCTTCCCTAGTTGTGATAATTTACTATATATCTTAATATTTTCCCATACAATAAAAGCTTAGGCATTTTTCATGCTCATTAAACCCCTAACATTGTCCATACTTAATCTTAAACATCTCTGGAGGAGATTTTTAAAGTACTCTTATTTTTAATCTTCCTGCCAGTAATTACCCTCACTGTCAGAATGTGCAGTGTAAAGTTTTCTGCCTTCAGTTTATTCCAACTTTACTTAATTATACCCCTTACAGATAAGGCGCAGACCTCGCTCATTTCCTCCCGTGACAAGATTCCGTCTGCTAGCAGACCGCCCTGGCTTCCCTCACATAGCCCAAATGCCTAGTTCTCCCCCTCCCCAGTTGGGATTCAATTATAGAAACAGTCTTCTTGTTCTTCCATAAGCTCTGGTTTTCATAATTTAATGTTACCATGATGGACTCTGCAGAAGTCTCTTCAATTTTTTCACATTCTTATTCAAGGGTAGAGATTAAAACTGGACCCAGGACTCTAATAAGGGCCTGATCAATGTGGTATCTAACTGGCCCTGGACCATTTATCGAGAAGACTATTCTTTGCCCATGAAATTATCTTGGCATCTATGTCAATTGATCATAAATGTGAGATTCTCAATTCCATTCCACTGATCCACTTGTGTGTCTTCAGATTTACAGTAAGTTTTAACATCAGGAAGTGTAAATCCTTCCACTATGTCCTTTTTCAACATTGTTTTGGTGATTCTGTGTCCCTTGCATTTCCACATAAATTTTAAGATCAGCTTGTCAATTTCTGTAAAAAGACAGCTATGATTTGGATAGGTACAGTGTTTAATCTGTCAGTCAACTTAGGGAATATCACCAACTTGACAATATTAAATCTTCTAACCCACGAACAATAGAATGTCTTTCCATTTATTTAGGTCTTTTTTCATTTCTTTGAACAATGTTTTCTAGGTTTCAGAGTATAAACTTTTCCCTTATTTTGTTAAATTTATGTCTATTTTTTTCCTTTTTAGTGCTATTATAAATGAATTGCTATCTGTACATTGCTACTGTGCAAAAATATAACTGGTTTATTGGAGTAAGAAATCTCTGTGCTTTGGAATCTAAACTGATCAAATGGCGCCATATGCATCTTATGAATGTTATAATTAATCAAAATGCCAGTGGAATAAGGAATATTTTTGCTAGCATGCTTTTTTATTTAAATTATGAGAAAAAATCAGTTTGAAAGTTTTAAAATAAATTTTTGGCATAATGCAAACAAAAATAAAAGTATCTTTACATAATGGCCTTCTACCTCTCTTGAGGTAGGTTTTTTCTCCTATCCTGGCTGAAGTGGATTATGTAGATATGTTCTTACTGTCACGGTTACAGCTGAGTAATGATCCCAGTAAGAGTGAGATAAGGCTCACTGAGATGGGCTCCCTTACAGAAACACAGGTTGATGTTTACAAATAAACAGAAGCCACAACAATGACAGCAAGAGAAATTGCACAAAGAGCATTGAGGAAATTTCCCCAGCAAAACACGTATTTACATGTATAAACAATATTGAATGAAGGCGGCAAAAAAAAAAAAGCTTTTAGTCCGCTCCACATACACAGAGGATTATGCCGCAGGTTATGCTTATAACATACCCAGTCCCCCTACTGCCCTTATTTGAATAATCAGCACATTTTCAGCGCACTTTTAGAATATTCTGAGGCTTAAGCCATCCAAGCCAGTCCCTTGGGATATGGTTTCGCTCTACGATTGCCTCCTGTTTCTATTTGCCTTGTTTCTTTTCGCTTCCTTCCTTATCCTTCTTTATTTCTCCTGTCTTCCACATGTCTACTGGCAAGTTCAAAACTAAGTTCTCAATTTAACAAATAGGATTGAGTGTTTTTTGTGTGTATCTGCTAGGCATGCTCTGTGAGGGAACGCAAGTTTCTCTCTGTTGTCAAACTAGTGAGACTGATAAACTATTTCTGGCCAAAGGGAATCCTCTGGTTTCCTGTCATTCTCCCTTTTTCTTCAGTCAGCTCGCTGTAATCCTCATCTGTGTTGGGATGGTCCTGCCCTCTACTTCATCAATGATGAATGCAGATTACAGTTAGGATTCAAATACTCAAGTTCAGAGTCTGTCTGAGCCTTCATCATGTGTACATCCAGGGTTCCTTAGACTACTGTTCCTGATTTTATACATAAAGCACAAATATGTTACAAGAATGGCAGAAAGCTGAGCTGCAGTCCCTTTGCTATCTATGTGATCCTGAATATCTGGGCTCAATTTTTTTTTTTTTTTTTTTTTTGCAGTTTTTGGCTGGGGCCACCTGCAGCTTATGGGGCCGGGGCCCTACTCCTTTAAGCCACAGGTGTCACCCCTGGGCTTGATGTTTTTAATAAAAAATAAATTAAATTATTGGGCTGTATTAGAGACATATTCCCATGGTGAGGAATATGGTCCACTTTGGGGGAAGGGGAGGCTGTACATTAAAACCACCTTGTGAGCTTTATCTTTGACTTAGGGATTCTGAGAAAGCTCTGCCCATCCTGGCACTCGGCAGCCTCATCATAGGAAAGTTGCTATTGGGAGCGTCACTTCTCAGGTGGAAGAGGGGTGGGTGCTGAACAAACCGAGAGCTGCTGAATTAGATGACCTCCTATATTTGTTGTAGCTCTAACATTCTATAACAAATGCTTTTAGAAGAAAATTAATTTCTATTCATGGACTGCTATTCCCTCAGTAATCTTTACAAATCAATTCAGGAAGCAAGCAGCGATGCCATCCTTGAAAATAAATCACTGTGCAAGTGGAATCTGATAGCAGAAGGGAATACAATTATTTATTTAGAAATGCATCTGAGGATTAGATTTAGTTCTTGTTGATATACAATTCCATCAATAAATTTCGAACATATAAATTATTCTGCGAATGCACATTTAACTTCCTATTTACATTTTAAAAGCATCACTATACCATGTCTCTGGGTATCAGAACCACTTTATCCCTGAGAAACTGAATTAACTTCTTCCTTGCTGCAGGCCTCCCAGTGTTGGCATAGGCATACCTGAATAGGAAGAGTCTGTGCTGTAAAATTACTCCATTCTCACTAGTTAAAAAATAAAATATGCCAGGCAAACATTACTGGGAAAAGAAGAATGCAAAAAGGCTGACTTTTCCATCAGCTTTCATTTCAGTAATTGCTTTTTTCTTTCCAGCATGGTTTACTGTGCACACACAGGGGTGCACCAATAAAAATTTAACAATTGACTCTCGAGGAGAAAAATATGTCACAACGGGCAATGTCTGCCAATTCCTCCATGGCTAATTTCAAGCTACCAATACACCAACTGTAAACTCCTCATTGGGAAGAGACGTGCATGATTGGTTCTTGTGAGGGGGTAGAGTCGGTGTCAGCACGTGGCAGCCCTACAGTCTCTCTCTGATGCACGCAAATATATCATATCGAAATGTCATATAATACGTGGTACACACATGAGTTCTCAACTTTTTTTGCAAATGCACATTTAACTTCCTATTTACATTTTAAATGCATCACTATACTATGGTGATAGTAATGCTCTTAAGTTTGTTCTTTCTTTCCCTCCCTTCTTCCCTTCCTTCTTTCCTTCCTTCCTTCCTTGTGATGGATGTTTTTGTTTTAAAACCATGTAGTAAAAGATTAAATCCACAATCATTTTAACTATAAATTGGTTAAGTCAGTGAACTATTTTTGGGAGCATATCATTCTTACCAACATGAGCTAAATGTAGTTTAAGACTGAAGATAAGTCATCACATTCTCTAAAACTCTTTGTATTCAGAGCATAGACTTTAGGGAAAATATTGTAGCATTAATACGTGAATGTAGGTGTTTGAAGTAATCCTAAAGCACATTATGAGGATCAGCTAAATATGCTCATATATGTTTAAAAAGGGGTGTGAGATTCTGTAGATAACAAACTGAAAGATTGTTTTAACAAACTAAAACTAAAGATTTTCCAGGCTGACTTTAATTAGAGCCCAGCTTGGTAGATGCTTTAGCTATTGGCACATTAACTTTGAGAAGAGTTCAAACACTGAGAATGAATGAGGAAAGAGGTTTTGGCTGGAGGGATTCCCGCCCTCTACAGTAACGTCATAGTTAAGGGGACATTGTAACTCTTCATTTCCATGAGAATTTACCCTTCAACCAGGTCATGGCGACATTTCTTCAGGATTCATTACTATCTTAAAATAAGTTACGAAAAAAGTTTTGGGTTGAATCATTACAATCAGAATAATCAGAATGAATGCCATACTAAATACCCAAAAGAATAAAACTAAAATCATTATAGGGAATCAGTCACGTGACATGGGTCCATATGCTCGATAAGCAATGTTACTGATTGCAACCCTGACACAAAAGCAAAGAAATTGCACAAGTACCGGGTTACTGGTTATTCAATGAGAGTGAGTACCTGAAGGAGAAGGCTGGCCTTTTACTACGCCATTTTTAGTCTTTTCTTCTGAATTCATTACTTCCTTGTAGATAAGTTCTGTAAGAAACAATTATCTATGTTATTATAGAAAACAAATTATTCATTAGTTAATGACAAATAATGACATTTTCACAGGGTTAAGTAAATTAAAAACCAGTTGGGATTCCTTTATTCCTCTTTCTGTATTTCTTCAGGATTGACACAGGGCCTGGCACAGGGAGGTGCTCAATACGGCGGGAGAAGAATCCACATTTCCCCTGTTTTCTGCCTTCCTTGGGGAAACTTCTGATGCATTTTAGCTTCATCTACTAAGGATTTTGATGGTTCAGTTTTAGAACATTCATTTTCCTTCTGGGTAGGTACTCATTCCCTAGGAGAGGCACCTATTCTCGTGACTTTAAATTATTTCCAACTTCCACCTCTTACTGCATCTTTGCCCCAAACTCATAAAACCCAACACATAAAAAGATTTATTTTGCTCATTCCCAAACGAGCATCTGTGTTAGGCTCTCTTGTTGCCAGAGTTAAGTTAGATGTCTTTTTCTCCCTATTTAGTCTTTGTCCTCCTCAAATGACGGTTATGTCCTATTTATAAACGCTGAAGAAGTATCTCCCTAAATTACTCAGACCAAAGCAAGACTTTCTCATCTGCCATCTGGCATCGTTTTCTGCCTGGTCCACTTCTGGCATCTGCTCATTTTCCTGTATTTAACAGGACCCTGCCACAGTCCCTTTGCTACCTTCATAACATGTTTTTGCTTATTCCTATCCTTATTTTCCCCTTAGCTACCCATCGGACATTTTCCTTTTTTTCTTCAAATTTACATTTATTAATTCTTTTAAGGTAGCTTAAAAGTTTCTTTCCTTCTGATCCTTCCTTATGTTCCTCTTTCTTTTTATCTGATCATTTGTTACAGTCTGCTATGGTTTTCTCATATCTACTCTATTGTGTATTAGTTTAACAATTCTTCACAAGCTCAAATTGCTTTCTTTTTTATTTCACTCTAAGTATAGTCTTCAAGATATAGCATATGTAAACATTTTGCTGAAAAATGAATTAATGTAATGATCCGTTTCTTTTTTTTTTTTTTACTTTAAAGAAGAAATAGGAAATAAGCCACCTAGAGACACATATTTTTAATTCAAATTATCAAGACTTAAAAGTCCAGTAGCGTCCCTGCATTAACTATCTTTTATTTCCTGAGGTCTAAAATAAGCTCAGAATTAACTTTAATGTTACATTTCTCGTGGTAATTTTATGTACAAACATGGGAAGTTTAATTTTAAAACTCTGAACTGAAGCTTGCCCCCCACCATGACAACCACATCAATAATCAGTACTATTTAAAAAGCTGTCAGTAGTTAATTCCTTTCATTCTTGAGCAAATGCAATATTGCTTTCAGTCTAAACCAAAAGATGAAGTTTTAGGAACTTAAAAATGGTCTAAAAGAACAACAATCAGAAAATCATCTTTTAGTAAATTATTCTACAAGAAAAAGGCTTGAGAGTACTTTGAGTTTCAATTAAAAAACAGCATAAACATTTTTAAAGTAGACTCACCTTTCCATTCTTCAATGGTGTGCTCTCTTTCATCCAACTGTTTGTCATATATCTGAGGTGGAGGCTGCCAAGTAAAAACAAACAGTCAGCTTTGCACAACCTAAACATAACTAAGCTCTTACAATGCATGAGAATACCTCCCCACTGACGGGTTTAGGTGGTCATCAGAATATCCCATAAATTATGACATAATTACAGCAGGTCAGACATTAAAATTTCCACACACACATACGGAGGGTTCATTTGTATTGCAATATTTGCTGCCGACTAAATGAAGCAGCAGAACCCACCTTCTGAAAGCTTACTTCCCAACTTTTTCTAATTCAGAACCCAAGCCTAACCAACTAATCCCTGGTCTTGTAAAAAGCAAACAAGACACTAGATTACCTGGGTCTAGAAGCTGCTATCTACTCCTTTGCCCGTAACAGAGCCATACCAAAACTATCCCAAACTGATAGGATTTTATTCCATTTTTAGATCATCCGAGAAGAAGAATCAATCTTTTATTTTTCTTGAAGCATCACAAAATACCTTTATATATTGCTATGTGTCCTATATTTAAACGATTTCAAGCTTTTTGCCCTCTCAGGCAGAGAAAACTGCCAGGTGGCTATACAGATGGGTCACCATGAACCCCTGAGTATTTCCCTGGTTCATCCTCTCCAGGGGAAATGTTGTGACAGGGCCTCCAGTAGACCTATGAAATCAGCCGACTCTTCTTCTATGGGGTCAGATATGGAAAAGGAGAAATTTTTACCAACCCACATGCCTTCCAGGAAGGAGGGCCTCAAATAAATTCCCTAACCTTTTCTTCCTAATATTTACTGGGGAGATCTATTGTGGTAACTAGACTATCTCCAATTCTGGCTAAGCAACATAGAGAAGAAAATCTCTTAGAAAAATAAGTCCCAAGGATGTACAGAAAGATGGTGCTGAGAAGTTACACTGACTGGCACCAGGTTAAACACTAAGAATACCTATCAAATCTCTGCTACCAGGATGCAGAGGACCCCTGAACTGGTTCATGTCCAACACTTCCAAAGCAATAGTTTTTGCGACAAATGAAGAGTCACTCAGTGAGAGTAGCTCAAGCACATGAGAATGCAGATCCATAAAAATGGCTACTATGAAAAGGCATGGGCAAGATTTCCAAGGCCAGAGATGCTTTGGCCAGTGAGCAGCACCCCATTGCTACAGTAGCCTTTCTGTAATGCATTCAGAATCTCTGTAGCCAGAGCCATGACAGACACAAACATTCATCCTTGCCCTGGCATGCTGGGGCAGCCTCGCATCCTGTATAAGTAACTTGTTTGAAAATACAAGACTTCATCCAGTTGTTTGGAGGCAATTTAGCATGATCCTGAGGGGTTGGGAAATAACTGCTGATGGGCCAGACATTCCTTTAGCATCTCTGGTTGCTACAGGGACAGAAGGATTTAAACCCGCTCTTGCAATTCAGATGTGGCTGACTGAGTAGCTCTACTGACTAACAGTCAGCCCCCTGACAACCAAGCAAAATGACCCCGTGACAATGGTAAGAACAAGACAACACTGACCACAAAAAAGAAGTGAGGGGACTGGGATGATCAAGCACTGTTCTCAGGACCCGACTGAGTCAGGACCCGACTGAGGCAGGATCTTCCACCTCAAACCAAAAAGGACTCCAAGATCATAGGAATATAATAATTTAAGAGTCAGTGAGTCAAATGAAGGTATTTTTGAAAATCTGAGAAATTGTTATCTAAGGAAGCTACTGCAAAGACAAAGTTTGGTTTTGTAAAGATGCTTTGCCAAGTGGCAGATTTGCTGCTCTGCTGTGGTTAGGTCCCCATCCACGTAGCCGTCAGTATCTGGACCCCTGCAGGACACCGTGTGCAGAAGCTGCAGAGCCCCCAAGCTCTGTGCACTGTTGGCACCTCCTTCTTCTGCTGACAGTAGATTCAGCATGAGAGCGTGCATAGCTGGCTTATTCGTGCAGTGGGTTTTCCCATTCAAGTTTTAAAATTGAAAATGGCTCAAGAGCACAGATCCTGCCAAAGTTCGTAAATGCCATTTTCTCTTTGCAACAAAGCTATTGTGAGGAGATTTTCCTTAGAGCTTCAGTCTACAGCTGTTGCTGATACCGAGAGTACAAAGTACATGGACTAATCACAAACCACAAAGAGAGAAAGCAAAAACCGAGAGGGATGTTTCAAACACACTTGCAATTATAATTTCTGTTCAAGGGCTTCTGAAAATTAGCTCTATTTCCAGATTTAGGTTTGGGCTTTTTTAAAAGAGGGGATGTAAATGTCACCTACTGTAAAGGGTACACTCACAGAAAGATGTCTTTAAATGACAATATTAAAATAGTAATTGATCAACAATCCAAAGAGAGCAATGTTCTAACACATACACAAAAATACACATAGATGTGCTTGGCAGCAATCATTAGCTTGTGGAGAGATAATCGATAACATTCCTGCCTCCACCTGCTAACATTTTTTATTGCAGAGTTGTTCTCTTTCTCCTCCTTTCTAAATAGAAATGATTATCTTTTTCTATATAACAATATAAATAAAAAATAAATGAGGAGTAAAGATAAATAAATGCCTCAAAGGTGTTTGTTAAGAGAATATTTTTGGAAAATATAGCACATTAGAATTATTTGAAAAATGAGAAATTAAGGATGAGAGGAAATTAAGGACAGACAGTATGTGGAGAGTTAGGAGGGCTTGTGAATCTCAACCCTTTGAATATTCTTTTAGAGACTAAAGAGTCCCTTTACATTATTTTAGAAGGTTTGGATTGTACTTTCTTGATTGAAATTCTTACAGAAATTGAACCATGGATTCAAATGTATTCAATAATGTAATACACATCAGGTGTATTTTATACTAATGATATTATATGTACATGTTCAAGTGTTTCAACGAAATGAGAAGGAAATACATGAACTAGTACACAATCACTAAGTTAGTTAATATTAGAATTAGTTTATTCTTTTATCAAATTAATTCTTTCAAATGGCTCATTCATGGGCACCTGACATGTCCCAGAATCTATTAGACATTGAGATTTCCAAATTGAAGGTTACCGCCCACCTCAAGAAACTCACAATTTCTCAGGGTGAAGACTGGTGCAAAACAGGTAATTAGAGACAACATCATAAATGCTAGAAATATGTATGTGGTATATGGGAACAGAGTGGAGAAACCCTAACAAACCTGGATTTGAGTCTCTGCAGTCAGCGACACTTACTCAGTGAGCAAAAGATATGCAGAAGCTCACATCAAGATAAAGGAGGAAGGAGGAAGAAATGACTCCAGGCCAAGGGCACATATATATATGATCCAAGGCACAGAGCCTACACCACAGACTGGTGGTGGTGGTATGTACATGTTTGTCTGTTTGTGTGCACAGAGAAAACTGAAGAAGTTTTGTGATAATATAATATATGTGATCAGGAGTGACAAGATACAAGAGCTATGTCTAGAATTCAAACAAAGGCTAAATGGTAAATGATGTTCTTGAATATCACCGTATGGAACAAAGATTTTTTTCCTGAAAAGGAGGACAAGCCATGGAAGACTGTAAGAGAAAGAGATGGCCAAATCTGTGGCTGGATTGCACAAAGAGATAACTGGAAGGAGAGAGAAGAGCTGGGAGCTATTGTATCACCTAGAATAAAGTATTAAAAGGTCTAACTGGGGTAAGGAAGGTGAAGACAGATAAAAGAAACATATTCAGAAATAATAAAATTGGTAGAATTTGGTTTTTAATTGAAAGTGAGCAATGGGAACAAGTAATATGAGTTTCTAAATTGAGTGGCTGGGCAAAAGATTGTGTTGGTGAAGCCATCTAAAGAAACAGAGGATGGAAAAGGGAAAGTGAGATTGGTACAGAGGTAAGCCTAAAGGTTATGTGAGCAGGGGTGTCCATTTAAAAATAAGTATATGATCTGAAGTTCAAAGGAATACTATTGACTAGAGGTATAAACTTTGGAGAATGTCAGCAAGGTGTTTGTTGAAACTATAAAAATGTGTAAGGTCACCCAGGGAAGTTATGCAGCTAGAAAGAGTAAGGGGTTAACGTGGATCCTTGTCTGATATCCAGGTTTAAAGATTGGACAGAGGAAGATACATTCAGTAAAAAGAGAGAGAGAGAGAGAAACAGTTAGAGAAACACATGAAAAATGAGGATTATAATGGTATAAAAGTAAAGTGAACAGATTCAAAGAAATTTTAAAAAATACATATTGAAGTTGTGTCTCTAAAAAACGATGGAATTTTATTAAAACTCAATTTAAAGAGTAATTCAAGGCAAATGTTAATAGATTTGAATCTAAAATAAAGGTTAATAAAACAATATTTAAAGTTAACATCTTTGTAAAACAAGAAATAGAAATACGATGTTATAGGGAGGCCATATTTCCAGTTTGTCTAAAACAGTTTGTACTTTCTGCCCGTTGCCCGTGTGGCGATTAACAGCCTTGCCCCTCACTCCCGTAAGTGTGGTGGTTGGAGGATAGACATGGGAGCACCCGCATAGTGACGTGACAAGACAAGTTAGGGACCAATAATATATGGTAAGTGGCAGATAGAGAAAACAACTAAGTTACAATGTTTTTCTGCCGCTGAGGTTTCAACAATTGCACATGTGCCCTTTGCTTCTTTAAGATGCTATGTCAGAATTTCCTTTCATTTTCCCCGTTTTTAAGAATTTTAAAGACTCAGTTATAAAATATGGATCTTGGTAGAAGATACACAGACAAGTGCAATTCTATGTAACAAATGTGGGATTGAAGAATATGATTTCTGCTGGGATTCTATAGGGTTCTTGGTGTAGGCCATGAGTTCTTAGCAAAGAGATCTCTTTAAAAAGTATCTATTCAATTTCTAACTGATTTTCCTAAAGTAAAGTAAAAGTTGCTCTTTCTTGTGATTTCATTTTATGTCATCTATTTAAATAATGCTTTATTGAGTAAAATGTGTGAATATTTTTTCTTAATCTTTAAGATAATTCTTTTTTCAACAGCATCATATAATGTTAATAATGAAAGAGAGTTTTGCGATTAGCTGGTTCACCCTTATTCAGTTTTCAAATGAGAATATATAAACTCAGAACACACATGATTTGCCCATGACCATAGGGTTAACTATTGACAGAGTTAGAAATAAAATCCATGGTCTCTTATGGGGAAAGATATAAGAAAGGAATTCTTATGAATTGAAGAAACATTAAATTGAAGAACTTGATGCCTCCTATAAATATTTATTAAAGACAAATTGGAGCCTGGCATTCTTATTTCTGTTCCATTTCCTGTCATTCTACACATGAAGCAAGAGCAGGAAACTATCATACAAGAAGTCAGCACTTACATTCTTAAATGTTCTTTGTCAAAACATTCTGGACATCAAGACCTCTGTACTTATGACTCTCAAAAAAGATGAGAACCATATATGAAAAATCTAAATTACATCAAGTTGTTCCTTTTATCCATCCCTGAGTCCTGAATTGACATTTTTTTCTACCAGTCATGTTCTCACTCATACGACAGTCATTTGCCTTCTGCTTGGTCCTTTCTCACTAGACATCTCTCTGTGTTCTATTGTTTTATTGTTTTTTTTTGTTGTTGTTGCTACTGTTATTGTTTTAAATCTTTTGTTTTTAGTTATTATTGGTTCATAATAGTTATATATATTGATAGGGTGCATGTGATGTTCTGATAGGGGCATACAAGGTATATATTAATCAGATCAGGGTAACTGGGATCTCCACCACCTCATGTGCTACCTTATTGAAGATGCCAATGAAAGCTTTAATAGCACTGCCTCTCAGTGTGTGCATTCTCTATTATTTCAGCATCTGGATTCTGGACAAAGTAAGTAATATGGTGTCTTATTGAAATACACTTTGTTCTTGTTAAACCTGGCAGTTTCATGATTGAAAAAAGATGCATGGTTTATTAAAATGCTTTAACTAAAAAGGGTATATTTTAGTACAAAATTAGATCAGTAGGGCAGGACCTGTGGCTCAGTGAGTAGGGAGCTGACCCCATATACTGAGGGCGGTGAGTTCGAACCGGCACCTGGCCAAACTGCAACAAAAATACAGCCGGGAGTTGTAGCAGGTGCCTGTAGTCCCAGCTACTCAGGAGGCTGAGGCAAGGGAATCACCTAAACCCAAGAGCTAGAGGATGCTGTGAGCTGTGATGCTACAGCACTCTATTGAGGGTGACAAATTGAGACGCTGTCTTCAAAAAAAAAATTAGATCAGCAATTCCATTTAAGGAAATAATAAAAATTTTGATTCTATACTTTCATAGAACTATACATATAGAATAAATTTTCTTAATGTTTTTAAATTTTTTGATAAAATAGAACTTAAAATTTTTACCTCCTAATAGGAAAATAAAAAATTAGATAGAATAACTCTCAAGTAGCACTAAATGATATTTATGTTCATGGTTTTATTTGGCTAATGGCATGGTTTAACATGTTCTATTTTTCTCTAAAATTTTATATTCATTCTGAATAAAGAACCAATGTCAGTTCATTATGCCAAATAAGGTTCAATATCTGCTTCACAAATAGTCTTATCAATAACCTGCCAACATAATTAAAATGTAATAGCTATATGCACGACTATCAAAAGAATTGCTTAGATGTAATTAATTTCTATAGTTTCTCAATAATGACCTTACTATGCATTAAACAATGACCTGGTTTCCAATTACCAAAAACTTCTTTGCTTTCAACCAGCAGACAGATGACAACTTATAATGCACTATCAGTTCAGTTTTAGAATTGCTGCAGCAAGGCTTAGGAACTTAGAAATTAAGCAATCAAATGCTGCAGATGAAATAAATGCCTTTTGAAAGTCTGACAAGTTGAGGAGATGTCAGAAAAATAGTAGAATAATATTGGGTTGCATCTACGACTTGGCAACTGTGAATAGAGCTGCAATAAACATTCTGGTGAAAATGACTTCGTGGTAAAAAGATATTTGTGGATGGAGTTGAAACATATTCTTCTTAATAAAGTATCTCAAGAATTGGGAAAAAAATCCAATATACCCAATACTAATATGAAAGCAACAAAACAACTACACACCCAAAGGAATGATAAAACACAAATATAGTCTAGGAAGAGGGGAGGAAGAGGGGAGGAGGGAGAATGATTGGCGGAGGAGGGAGGGCCATCTGCTGGATCTCACCTAATGTGCACAAGGTGAGGGTGCTCAGCAGGCCCCCTGGGAGAAGGACTCAACTACAACTTGAACTTTATGTTAGAATTGAAAACAATGTAACCTAAAAACTTGTACCTTCATATTAATTTGAAATAAAAAGAGAATTTTGCCCATGGGCACTTAATGCCACTGAATACTTAACAATGGTCCAGATCAGGCATCCCCAAACTACCGCCCGTGGGCCACATGCGGCCCACCGAGGATATTTATCCTGTCCACGGGGTGATTTTGCTGCTGCTGCCTGTCCTGCTTAGCAGCCTACTCATCCCAGGGCCTGCAGTCTGGCCCGCTAATGGTCTGAGGGACAGTGAACTGGCCCCCTGTTTAAAAAGTTTGAGGACCCCTGGTCCAAATGGTAAATTTGATGTTAGTTACATTTTGTCACAAATTAAAAATTTCAATTAAATATGAAAATAGTTTAAAAAGCAAAAAAAAAAAAAAATTAAAATATAGAAAAAGGTTAGAGAATGAAGAAAAGGAAAGCTTTTTGTACAGCTATACAGTGTGTTTGTGCTTTAAGCTAAGTTTTATTACAAAAGAGTCAGAAAATTAAAAAAGCAATTTAAAATATACAAAGTAAAAATGTTACAGTTGGCTAAAATTAATTTGTTATTGGAGAAAAAAATCAGTTTTACGCATTCAGTGTAGTCTAACCGTGCAGTGCGTGTGTACAGAGTCTGCAGCCATGTGCAGTGACGCCCACGGCTGCACATCCACTCACCCACTGGCTCCCCCAGAGCAACTGCCAGCCCTCTGAGCTCCATTCATGCAGCTCTTCACAGGTTCTGGATACAAATCCTTAGCTGGCCAGATCAAATAAAAATATCCTTTCTAATTAAGAGAAAAAAGATAAAACCCTCCAACGCTCACTCCTCTGCCCCAAAGAAAGGTCAATTCAAACAACTATCCACACACAAAAATGCCTTCACAAGCGCTAAGGAAAGCAGATAAAGGATTTCAACACCTGGATAATAAGAAAAGATGCATTGAAGAGAGTAGGAAGGACAGTCTCCCATTACTCTCGTCACTCCTCTCTAACTCCAGGCAGCACAGTGTGCAGAAAGACACCCTCCATGTGGGGAAAGGAGAGAAAATCAGCATAAGAGTTTGCTTTGCACCTCAACACTGGGCCCACCCCAGTAAAACCCAGCACCAAGTAGGCCTCCACAGCCCCAGACTCCAGGCTGCTACCTGTGGTCTGAGCCTCTAGGCCCTCTCCAGAACCAGGCAGAATCCTACAGCCCCAGACCCTGGGACATGCAAAACCCCTCTAAGCAAACTTGGTCTCTGGGCCATCCCACTGCCAGGCCCACCTCGGCAGTACCAGCCTCTGGAACTCCCCAACACTGGTTAGGCCCAAGGCCCTGGGCTTTAGACCCATCCCAGCACCTGGCAGATACTCATGGCCCTCATTGCCAGACTAGCCCCCACAGTGCTAGCCTTTGAGCCAGCCCCTATAGATATAGGCTCAAGGCCCACCCAATGTAAAGCCAGCCCCTGCAGTCCCAGTCTTCAGGCCCACTCAGTACCAAATCTGACACTCCTGTCTTGAAGCACTAGGTGGGCACCTGCAGACGCAGGCTCTAGGCCTGCTCAGTAAAGGCCAAGCCCCACCTTCCAGGATCCCCCTTTTGGTCCTATACTATACAGCATACCCAAGATCCAGGTCTGAACCAGGAGACTTCAGTGATGGAACCCACAGAACCAGACTCTAGGACCACTGTGTATTCAGGTTCCAGACCGCTCCAAAGAACTCAGAACCAGGATTGGACCTCACAGCTTTAACCTCTGGGCTAGCACCTGCATGCCCAGCCCCTAGGCCAGCATCTGCAATCCTAGACTCTAAACCAGACCTCATAGACCAGATCCAGATGCCATGCCTGCCCTAGTCCTACCCTAGCCCCAGGCTCCAGACCAGTCCCTTTGGCTCTAGGCTCCAAAGAACCTAGGATCCAGGCCTGCCAACAAACCCAGGGTTCAAGTCCACCTAATAGATCCCACTGCCAGGCTTCACCTTATGGATTGAAACTTCTAGATTAGCTCTGTAGACCCAAGCTAATAACCGCCCAATGGAATCAGGCTCCAGGTCTACCTCAGTGCAAGGCCAGCTACTATGGACCAAATGCCAGGTCTATCTTAGCACCTGGCCAGCCTCTAGAGATTCAAGCTTAAGACCCATTCCCAGAGCCATGTGAGCCCATGTGGATGGGGTTTCAGCCCAACATCTACAGATGTAGGCTGTGGGCCAACCCTGTGGACCCAGGCTCTAGGCCTATCCTCTGTACCTCATCAACGGGTCAACCTCGTGGATCTGGTCTTAGGCCAAACTCCCCAGACCTGGGTGTCAGGTCTGCCTGCCTGCTGACCCAGGCACCAAGCCAACCTGCCCAAAGACTCCAACAAGTGTCATCTTAGAACACGCTAAATGGCCTGCACAGGGTCTACGGACCAGGTGATTGGTGAAGGGCTTTCCAGACAAAGCCAGTCTGCAAAGACTAGAATAAGGCTCTACCTCTTCAAATGCATAGACATCAGTCTAAGGCAACAAGAAGAGTGAAGAACACTTCCAAGACAGGGAAGACAAAGGAAAAAAGAATGAAACAAATAAAGAAAGCTTGTAGGATTCATGGGAGAATATCCAAAGCAAATATTCAACTCTTAGCAGTTTAGGAAGAGAAATAACAGAGGTTGAAAACTTATTTAAGGAAATAATAGAAAAATTTTCAAATATGTGAAAAGATATAAAAGGTATAAGAAGGTCAAAGTTCTCTAATCAGGTGTAATTCAAATAAGACTATACCAAAACTTATCATCACAAATTAAAAACAAAGGAAGGAACGTGAAAGCACCAAGAGAAAAGAGAGAAAAAGCATTTAAAAGCATTCCCATAAGGCCAGCAGCAGACCTCTTAGCAGAAATCGTATAGGCCAGGAGACTGTGGAAGATATGTGGTGTCATTAAAGTGCTGAGATCGGAAAACTATCAATTAAAAAAACTATAAGCAGCAAAAGCTGTCCTTCAGAAATGAAGGAGAAATAAGGACTCCAAGATAAAAAAGGGTTGAGGGAGTTTGTCAGCACCAGAACTGTACGGCAAGAAATGCAAAAGAGAGTTAGTTCTTCAGACCAAAAGAAAAGGGTGTTAATTGACAACCCCAAAATGTAATAAAGTATAAAACCTACTGGAAAAGTAAGTACACAGTCAAAATCAGTGCACTGTAGTACTGCACTGTAACGGCAGGGCATAAATAATGTATATTTTAGTATGAAGGTGAAAAGATAAAACTATTAAAAGTAATAATAGCTATAATAATGTGGTAAGAGATACACAATATAAAAAGATGTAAATTGTGCATCAAAGATATAAAGTGTGGGATGAAGGATGGAGTAACAGTGTAGTTCTTAACGCAATCAGAGTTAGGTTATCAGCTTAAAAGTAGCCACATAGAACTGGAAGATTTTTTTTGTAAGCCTCATGATAACCACAATGCAAAAATTTACAGTAGACACACAAAAGATAAAAAGTAAAAAATTAAAGAATAGCACTAGAGAACATGACTTAATCAGAAGAACAAACAGAAATAGATGAACAAAGGAACAAAGAATCTACAAAACAACCAGAAAACAATGAACAGAATGGCAGTGGAAAGTTCTTACCTGTCAATAATTACCTTAGATGCAAAGGATTAAATTCTCCAATCACCTTGGATATGAAAATGATTGAGGGAGGAATATAAAATGACTCCCAGACATCTGGTTATATCATCTGAATAGAAAGTAGTGCCATGAATTGTAAGGAAGAGGAGGAATAGACTTTGTATGGATAGGAGATATACCCAGCTCAATCTGCAACATGCTAATGTTGAGTGGCCAATTTAAATGCCAGAGACTATTAGATTTATAGATGTGGAACTCAGGACAGCTAGGAGAATATATAAATTTCAGTCATTTGTGCTAATTAAAATTAAGGCTATGGTGGAAGGTAAGACTTCTAGGAAGAGAAGAATTTAAGGCTGTAAGAAGAAAACTCCTGGGATACATAATTCTAAAGGAAGGGAAAACAACTCAGACCCAGCAATGGAGGCTGGAGGAGAACAGGAATGTTGTCACCACATAAATCAATGGTGAGGTACGGGAAGGAGGGTGTGGTCAGACTGTTCAAATGGACAGGTACGTGAGATGATAATTTTCTTTAGACTTGACACTTTCTCTGCATTTTTTAGAGAAAGCAGTTTCAAGGTTTGAGAGGTGAATTAAAATACTTGTGAGTAAAGGAGGACTAATATTTTACAGAGACTTGGTAATAAAGGTGGAAGGCACACTTCCCTTGCTAAAGGCAGAGGTATAGTAAAAAATGTTGGCTTTAAATCTTTGTTCTTTTAAATGAAGGAGCTAGAGCATGTTTACAGGGATGAAGTAATCACCAGTGCAATCACACAACAGGGAAGGAGAAGACCCACGTGCAGAAAAGGAAGATAAAGATCGTGGGTTTTTCTGGATCTTGTGTAACTAACTCTATCTCAGTATTTTCTCCTCAACATCTTCATCATCCTCATATTATTCATACTAAGCTGATTTTCATAGATTATCGTGTTTAATCCTTGTGACAACCCTCCTCTTCTAGGTATGCCACCAAAGCACAAAAAGGTTGAACAAAGTATCAGTAGCTGGTGCAGGCAGTACTCTCACCCCAAACTGTCTGAATACAAAATCTATGTTCTTGGTATTTTTCCACTCAACTACAATTCAACCTGTTGAAATAAATATATTTAACGTTTTTGTTAGGCAAACAAAGCAAAAGAGAATAGGAGGTATAAAAGCCAATGCTATTCCCCAGCTGGAGGGACCCTCAAAAATGCTATGAATTCATATCAGAGATACAAATTTCCATGTCCACACAATAGAGATGTCAGGAGGAGCACTATACTATGATGCTGCCACCTCGTGGCTGCAGAAAAAATTACGTAAGAGTTTTGCTTGGGTGTGAGTCTGTCATTTTCATCAAATGGCTCTAACCTAGAAATTTTCAACTAAGGCTGCACATAGATATCATCTGGAAATTTTAAAAATACTAATGCCTAGACATCACCCAAGACAACCTGATTTAATTGTTCTTGGATGAGCCTTAGTTATCAGGATATATTAACACTCCCCAAATGATCTAATGTAAAACCTCAGCTCTACCCACTTCTATAGTAATAACAGCAAGTTTTGTCATCTGCCTAAGTATGCTTCATTTGTATAGGTGGAAAAGAAAATGTTCTAGAGAAAGTGGGGCTTGTCTTTCAGTCTTCAATAGTATCTATTTCCTGGTAGAATTAAATGACTTCTGCCCAGAAGTAACATTATTAAAGTACAGGACAAAGAAATTTGTGAATTGTAATTAAGGTGGACACAAGATTGGGGTCTCATAAGCAAATGCAGTCTGTAGGCCATTGTAAGCGAGAAGAATGCCTGAGCCTTTTGAATAAGTCGCAGGTTTCCTGAAGGGAACAGTAGGAAAAGCACTGAACTTGGGGCACCCTTGATTTGGGTATTGGTAAGATGAGTAACGGCCAAGTCACTTAGTTTGCAATGAAAGGGTTTCATACACTGCTTTAGTTAAAAGGCAACTCATTCCAAATATAGAAACACTCTCTTCAGATAATTCAACAAGCCTCTCTTAAGAACTTGCAGTGTGCAAAGCATCACATTGAAATGCGCTGTATGTAGAAAGCACTAGTGTTGCTTGGAGACGTCATACCACGTAGGTGACCAGAGGAACATTTGAAAGTTAGTAATGCAGATTTTAATTATTATGTGAATGGAGCATAATTAGAAAGCTTAATTAAGTAATGCTCTAGTGGTTTGACAAGGAAGTAAAATTTAGTTTTTCCTATTTTTCATTCTCCTCTGTAGTTTTCTCAGAGGTTAGTTTGTAAATTTATTAGCCTTAGAACACCAAAAAATGTGTTCATGTCTTAAAAATGGAAATTCTCTTTCCTGTTCCTTCCAAATTAAGTTTTTCTATTATTCTTTGACTGAAAAGGCTCAGTTATTAGACCACCAATCACCCATGCCCAATTCAAATCTTTCCATTTTTAATTCATTCTTTTATCACAGATTTATTAACTAACTACTGTGTGCTCATCTTCGAATTCCATGCCCCTTTCAACCCATATTATTTACAATTCATGTTAATTATTAGGTTCTAATCATATCTTGAATCTTCTGTCCATGTTCACTCTCAAGCCACAATCAGTTCTCATCTAGATTACTACAGATCTATCCTCTCCCTTCCATCTCCCTTTTTTCTTTCTTTTTTTGTTTTACTGTTAGGGAATAATTGAGAGTGCAAAAAGCCAGGTTACACTGCTTGCATTTGCTGCACAAAGTCCCTCTAATAATAGTGTCCCATCCCTAAGAGGTGTGTCACACACTGTGGCCCCACACTCCCCTCCCTCCCTCTCTCTGCTTGCCCACTGCCCCCACCATGTACTAGCATCAATTGTCTTCATATCTAAATTGAGTACATTGGATTCTTGCTTCTCCCTTCTTGTGATGCTTTACTAAAAAGAATGTATTTCAACTCCATCCAAATTAATACAAAGATGTAAACTCACCATCCTTTTTAGTTGCTGAATAGTGTTCTGTGGTATACATATACCACCGTTTATTAATCCATTTTTGGATTGGTGGGCATTTAGGTTGCTTCCACAGTTTGGCAATAGTAAATTGAGCTGCAATAAACAGTCTGGTGCAAATATCCTTATGATACAATTTTTTTTTTCTTCTGGGTAGATGCACAGTAATGGGATTACAGGATCAAATGGGAGGTCTAATTGAGATCTTTGAGGATTCTCCATACTTCCTTCCAAAAGGATTGAATAGTCTGCAGCAAAAGTGTTCCCTTCTCTCCACAATCATGCCAGTATCTGTAGCTTTGAGTTTTGTGATGTGGACCATTCTCACTGGGTTTAGGTGATATCTCAGGGTAGTTTTGATTTTTACTTCTCTGATAATTAGGGACAATGAGCATTTTTTCATATGCTTGTTAGCCATTCATCTGTCTTCTTTCAAGAAGATTCTGTTCATCTCACTTGCCCACTTATATAAGGAACTGTTGGCTCTTTTTTTTTTTTTTTTTTTTGCTGCTTAATTTGAGTTCTCTGTAGATTCTAGTTACCAAGCTTTTGTCTGATTCATAATATGCAAATATCTTTTCCCATTCTGATGGTTGTTTGTTTGCTTTGGTTGTTGTCTCCTTAGCTATACAAAAGCTATTCAGTTTAATTAAGTCCCATTTGTTTATTTTTGTTGTTGCAATTGCCACTGGAGTCTTTTTCATAAAGTCTTTCCCCTGGCCGATACCTTCCAGTGTTTTCCCCACATTTTCTTTGAGGATTTTTACTGATTCATGCCTTAAACTATCTTCCTTTTTTCTACTTCAGTCCCACTTTGCAGATTTGGAAGTTTAAATCAGACAATACTATTGTCCAACGTGGTAGTTAATGGTTTCCCTTCACCATGGGATAGCATGCATGGTTCTTGACAATGCTTAGAAACTTTCCTTATAAATAAACCTTTTTGGTCATTTGAAAAACAAATGTTTATGTCATTTGCCTACTTTTTGACAGAGTTATATTTGTTTTTTCTTGTTGAATTGTTTAAGTTCCTGGTAGATTCTGGGTATTAATCCATTGCCAGAGGCACAGTTTTTAATATTTTCTTGCCTTATGTAGGTTGTCTACTTACTCTGTTGATTATTTCTTTTGCTGTGTAGAAGACTTTTAGTTTAATTAATTCTCATTTATTTATTTTTGTGTTGTTACATTTGCTTTTGTGGTCTTAGTCAAATTCCTTCTCTAGCCCACTGTCCAGAAGAGATTTTCCTAAATCTTCTTCCGGAATTTATAGTTTCAAGTCTTACATTAAGTCCATCTTGAGTTAATTTTTGCATATAGTAAGTGGTAGGGATTCAATTTTATCCTTCTGAATATTACTATGCAATTTTCCCAGCATGATTTATTGAAAAAGGGCATCCCTTCCCAAGTGTATGTTTTTGTCTGCTTTGTCAAAGATCAGTTGGCTGTGGGTATAAAGCTTTATTTAAGGTCTCTCTATTCTGTTTCATTGATCTATGTGTCTATTTGTATATTATTTTACCACACTGTTTTATAGTATAATTTAAAGCTAGGTAATATGATGTCACCAGCTTTGTTTTCCTGGGGATTTCGTTGGCTATTAAGGCTTTTTGTTGTTCCATATGAATTTTAAGGATTGTTTTTTCTAGTTCTGTGAAAAATGATGTTGGTATTTAGATAGAAATTTTAATGAATCTGTCAATTTCTTTGGACAGTGTGGTCATTTTAACAATAACAATTCTTCCATTGCAAGAGTCTGGGATACTTTTCCATTCGTTTGTATCATTTATGATTTATTTCATCAGGATTTTGTAGTTTTCTTTGTTGAGATCTTTCACCTCTTGGTTAAATATATTTTATTTTACTTTTTGTAGTTTTTGTAAATTGTAGCTCTTGATTTGGTTCTTAGCATGGTCATTATTGGTATATAGAAATGCCACTGATTTTTGTGCAGTGATTTTGTAACCTGAAATAACCTGAGACTTTACTGAATTCATTTATCAAATTTACAAGTCATTTGGAGAAGTCTTTAGAGTTTTCTAGGCATGAGTTCATACTCTTAGAAGAGATATTCTGACTTCCTTATTTCCAATTTGGATGCCCTGTCCTTTTTCTTCTTTCCTTTGCCCAATTGCTCTGTAGGACTTCCAATACTCTTTTGAATAGAAGTGATGAAAATAAGCATCCATGTCTTGTTCTGGTTCTTAGGGGAAATGCTTTCAACATTTCCTTGTTCAGTATGATGTTGGCTGGGGATTTGTCATATATGGCTTTAATTATTTTGAGATATATTTCTTCTATGCCTAGGGCTTTTACCATGAAAGAATGCTGAATTTTATCAGTTGATGTTTTCTCTGCATTTATTAAGATGATCATATGTTTTTCTTTTTAATTCTGTTTATGTGGTGGATCACATTTATTGATTTCCATAAGTTAAAGCATCCTTGCATTCCTGGAATCTAATCCACTTCATCATGGTGTATTACCTTTTTGATGTGCTACTGTATTCAATTTGCTGTATTTTGTTGAATATTTTTGCATCTATGTTTATCAAAGATACTGGTCTGTAGCTGTCTTTGTATTGGGGTGATACTGGCTTTATAGAATTATTTAGGAAGGACTCTCTCCTTCTTGATCTTTTAAAATAGTTTTAATGGCATTGATACCAGTTGTTTGCATATCTGGTAGAACTCAGCTGTGAATTCATCTGGTCTAAAGCTTGTTTTCATTGGGAGACATTTTATTACTAATTCAATCTCACTATTTGATATTAGCCTGTTTAAGGTTTCTATTTCTTCCTTATTCAAGCTTGGGAAGTTCCAGGAATTTATCCATTTGCTGTATGTTTTCTAGCTTGTGGGCAAAGAGATGTTGATAGCAGTCATATATGATCTTTTGTATTTTTGTAGCATCAGTTGTAATGTATTCTTTTCATTTCAGATTTAGCTCATTTGAATATTCTCTCTTTGCTATCAATTATGTTTGCCTTTTCAAAGAACCAACATTTTGTTTCATTGACCCTTTATATTGTTTTTCTGTCCTCAATTTCATTTACTTCTGCTTTGCTTTTTGTTACTTCTTTTATTCTGCTAGATTTGTTGTTAATTGGTGGTCTTTCAATCATTTTGACGTAGATATCTAATGTTATAATCTTTCCTCTTAGCATTGCTTTGATATGTTGTGTCATTTTTTTCATTTGTTTTGAAATTTTAAAATTTCCATCTTGATTTCATTATTGACCCAATGCTCATTTAGGAACAGGTTGTTTAATTTCTGTGTATTTGAATAGTTTTGAGAGTTCCTCTTGCAATTGATTTTTAGTTCCATTTCACTGTAATCTGAAAAGATAGATGATATGACTTTTTAAAAATGTATTGAGACTTGTTTTGTGGCCTAAAATATGGTCTATCTTGAAGAAGGTTCCATGTGCTGGTAAGAATGTACATTCTGCAGTTGTTAGAAAGTTCTATAAATGTCTATTAGGTCCATTTATTTTAGAATCCAGTTTAAGTTCAGTGGTTCTTTGCTGATTTTCTATCTTGATGATCTGTCTAGTTCTTTCAGTGGGGTGTCAACCAGTGCCACCACTATGATTGTATTATTGTCTATCTTTTTTTTTTTTTAGGTCAAATAGTACTTTTTCTTATGAATCTGTGTGCTCTGGTGTTGGATTCATATAGATTTAGGATTGTTATACCTCCTAGATGGATATATCCTTTATCATTGATGATGACTTTCTTTGTCCTTTTGTAGTGTTGTTGATTTAGAGCCTGTTTTTTCTGATGTAAATATAGCTACTCTTGTGTACTTTCGGTTTCCATTTGCATGTAATATTTTTTTCTACCCCTTTACCTTGAGTCCATAAAAGTCTTCATCACTTAAGTGAGTTTAGAATAGGCAGCTTTCCTATACTATGAACGACTAAATAACAGGAACTATGTCTTTTTTATTAATATTATTAGAATTAATGAATCCTCAATGGCAGTATATAATTGAAGCACAATACAAATTTAAGTGAATAACGTAAGTGATTTGTTCAAAATGTGATGAGACCTCAGGTCCAAGTCTTCTAATTTTTGACCCTATGTGGTTTCCATTATGCTCTACTGTTTCCCTCTGTCATGACCATGCTCTCCACACTATGTAGTTTTCAGTCCTCCCTATTGCCCAGAGCTCCTGGGTTTGAAAAGCTACTCATAGAATATATGCAACCATATTTTAAATTAAGTCATTGTGAGCCAAGTATTTTTGCTTAGGATATGGCTAAACCTTCCATTTGTTGGACAGCTACTTATTACTTAAGAACTTCTCTGGGAGTGTGGTTAGAAGAATTCTGGCGAGTGATAAACTCTTATTTGTGATTAAACAGGAATCACACAGCAGTGGAGCAAGCTTACTTCAGAAAAAGACTTGGTGACAGATTGCTGTACTGTGGAAATAGCAATCTGGCACATATATCATGAAACAAAGTCACCAAAAGTGCTTTCTGCTGAACTTAGTCCAAAACAACCACACATCTGAGATAAGAAATATTCAGAAAAAAGTCCCTAAGACATAGCTATTTTATTCCTCACTTTTTAATTGAGAAACACAAAATTAGTTCAGTTTTCAAAATGCAACTGATGATAGAAATCAGATTCTCCCTAGATTAGAAATTGTGGGAAGTTTTTTTTTTTTTTTTTTTTTTTTGGTTACCAATAGAGGTACTTTTAATAAACAATAAATTTCATTCTCTTTCAGGAGATATTGTGGGCTGCTAGTCCACAAATGACACTGTGAGTCTCCTATTAAACCTCCAGCAAATTTTGGAAGTAGTTTTTATCATTCTTACAACCTCCTTGCCATTAGAAAGGGACATAATAATTTTATTATAGTGCATATTCTGGGGAAGACCATAAACTTTTAATAGACTTGTAAAAAGGAAATGTAACCTTTTCAATATTCTGTCTCATCGTTGGCTGAATCTATTCTACCTTCTCCTCACATATAACAAATGCCCTAGGGCCTAAACAATGGTTCTTCATTTGGCAAGAAAATGTTCAGATTCAGCCTTCTCCTTGAATCTGAAGGTTACCATGATTTAGCACCCAAGAATACTTCCTACTTAGCCTTTTTCTGATTTTTTTTTCTTTTGTAGTTCTTGAACTTCCAGTCTGTAGTCTTAGGCTATGTATAGTTATAATGACATTCTGATTTCATCTCTGTAGTTTTCTTTTGAGGCTAAAAATAAGTCAACAATAACATCAAAAGTGTTTAATAACTTTGTTTTCACATGATCACACATTGACTTTCACTATCATAAAGGATTATGCCTTCTGAGTATGCTTCCCCCCTCTTCTAGAATGTCAGACTTCTTAAATTCCTAACCTTGATATTTGCTTAATTTAAATCTATGCTTTCATCTGCATAGTGAAGATTTTAGGCCTCTTTATGTTTCTGTTCATTTGTTTATCTTCTTCATCTTTTTTCTTTTTTTGCAACATACAATATAACATCTTCTTAGAAAATAGAAAAGCAAATAAAAATCTCTGGAGACAAAGATGGAGAAGAAAAGTAGATACTGTAAAGGAGGCAAGTCTTCAATTAGAAAAAATAAAGTGGGGGGCGGAGCCAAGATGGCAAACTGCAGCCAGCTTTTTACAGAAGCTCCTCTCCAGAAGGAGGCTAAAAGGACAGAAGCTTAGCAAAATAGCTGATGGTTTGAAGCAGAGACAAGAGAGAAGATTGAAGAGCGTACTTCAACCTTGCTGAGGCGAGCTGTGACCCCAAAAATACAACGAAAAGGTACAAAATCCACCACCAAGCAGAAGGGAGTCCCCTCCCCCACAACAAGGGCTCGCACAGTTTACTCCATGCAAACAAGCGTGCAGAGTTCTAACTTCCTCCCACTCTAATCCACGGGAGAGAACCCCTTAAAACTGGACCTCCTACCCCTGCTGGAGTGCCACGGCACCCTCCGGCCAGACATAAAACTTTAAATCTGTATAAATCTTTAAATTTTCCCCACCTGCAGAGGAGCCCCCACACATCCACTCCGAGGTCTGGAGGTTTATTACCTATGCAGTCCTGATTCTCAGGCATCTCCTTGGGAGAAGTGGAGGGGGAAAGGACTGGTGCTGTTCTGTGCTGACTGTGGGGCGTGAGGAGATGGGAGTCAGCTCCGGGC
>CAUYTI010080977.1:0-59001 GCA_963575145.1 Galago senegalensis
GGCGCCTGTGGTCCCAGCTACTTGGGAGGCGGAGGCAAGAGACTGGCTTGAGCCCAGGAGTTGGAGGTTGCTGTGAGCTGTGATGCCACGGCACTCTACCCAGGGGGACAGCTTGAGGCTCTGTCTCAAAAAAAAAAAAAATCTCCCCAAGTGATTCTATTGCTCAGACAACATTATGAACACTGGATAGAGAGGAACAAGCAAGTTAACACATTGGTAGAGTGTATCACTTTATCTCAAAATGTGCATTTCACTTTGTCCAATTATGGAAAAACAACACAAGACATATGCATATAGGTGTGTCTATGCATAGAAAAAAGATTGGAAGAATAAACACAGGTTAGCAATAGTTTTCTTTTCTGGTGGAGTTACGGCTTACTGTTTTCTTATTTTTCCATATTTTCCAAACATTTCTTCTCTGAACCTCAATTACTTTTGAAATCAGAAAGAAGGGACAATTTCTATATGATTCTAATAAAAGGAAGCATTTTATAAGTATCTGTTGTGTCCTCGACCCTGTGAACAACGACGGGGATAAAGTATGTGTAAGATGTGGTCTCAGGGAGCTGGCAATCCAGTTTGCAGCCTAGTTGAAGAGGCCCCGCCAAATCCCCACACACCTCTGTATCTCTGTGTAATGAAACACAAAGGGCCTGGCACGGAGCAAAGGTGTCTTACTTCTGTGCTGGATTGCTAGCTACGAACCGCAGGGGCACCTAGCCTTGTGCCTTATATCTGGTAGACCTCAGTAGTCACTTAGACATTTGTGGAATGAATGAGTTCAGAGAGGAAAAAGATTATAACAAAGCCACAGTGCAGAGAGTGAGATGAGAGGCCAGTCTTGATGACATGAGTAGGGTTGGTCTAAATGGCAGTTACTCTGACTGCCAGCTTAACACAGACCAGCTTAGACAAAGGCCTGATGGGCTCCAGGGGAGGAGGGACAGTTTGTGGATGGCCCAAATGCAAGAAGCCTTGTCTATCACAGTGACTGTGGCAAACAAAGGAGTGGAACAGAACTGTAGCCAAAGGCTGAGCCTGGCCAGAGAGCCATGGATAAAAAGGAGGTTTCGGTTATCTAGTAAATAAATGCCAGAGTCTGCGTTTCCTGCTTACAAGAGAGGCATCCCTTCTTCATAACACAGTTTGGGGAAATGAAAAATGCTTTACAGAATCTGGTTGTTTCTTAAACATATTGAATGGGAAGAGGAAGCTCATTAGCTCATTTAGCAAACATAGAGATTGGCTGGAAATATATGATTCTTGTTTGTTTCATGCAAGAAAATTTGGCACAGGGAGTCAAATATCTTTGCATGAGACAGTCTCAAAAAAAGCTGGGAAGACTGTGATTTCTCACTGTCCGAGGGTTGTGCCATGAATCTAGCAGGGCCTGTGACACCCAGCCCAGAATGGGCTTCCAGAAACTCTGGCATTTTCTAGCTATCCTAAGAGCGCAATGGAATGTTTTAGAAGAAAGACGGAAATGTTTTTAAAGGTCATCTGGGAATGATTTGCACTCAAGTGCCATAACACCTTCCCCCACACCTCCATCCCCACGTGGAGCCATGACAACCTCTGCACAGCCCCTGTGGTTGTGTAGAGCTCAGGAAAACAAAGGTGGCAGGAAGACTCATCATGGGACTCTTTAGTCAGAAAGCCTCACTGGGCAGTTAGCTGCAGTGTTTAGAAACCCTCACCACCACGACATTCACTCTTTCCAGTTACCCTCAAAACACTTCCCAGCTGATTCTGAAATAGAAAGCACAGTTGATCCCAGGCCCTGTTTCCCAAAAATGAAAAGCTAGACTTTGGTTGTCTTCAAGTGTTTTTAAAAGTAAATAGAATAATTCCAAATGCAACCAGGGTCCAAAAGTTATCCGAAAAGATGCTGGCCCCACCCAGCACGTGCACACCTGAATCCATGCACAGCTGACGGAAAACTCAAGTCATCTGTAACACTGGAGTGTTCACTCCTCCTCCCCCAAAGCATCTAGAAAAAGAATCAGTGACCCCAAAGCAGCCGGAGACTTGCAGGATGAATAAGCCTCGCTGTCGTCCCTGTGAAGGATCGGCCTGGCGGGCGCACTGTGCCCGGCCATCAGCCGGACCTCATTAACCACTGTCAGCTTCACATCTGGTTTCAGCTTTGGAATTCCAAGGTGTCACCCCAGGGAGCAGCACTGGAATTTATCAGGCGCTCCTGGCTATCAGCTTGGTTTTTCCTAAACTAAACAGAGGAATCAATTCTTCTGGTTGCCTGGAAGCCCTGGAATTCCACAAGGTTCCACCTGCAGCGGTTGCTGTGTGGGATTACACAGCAGTCGGGGTGGCGTTCTGAACACCCCTCTAAGCTGGCAGTGTCTGAGCGCTCATGGGAGATGCCAGGAAAGCTCCCCCCAGACTAGCTCTGCTTCTGTGAAATCCTTGGGCAAAACATACAAAAAGGAAAAAGATACAGTGGAGGGTCATGGCTAAGACTATGCTATTTAGAGTCACAGCTGTCAACTCTGTTTCTGTCATTTATGGGGTGACTAGTTCATCAGGCTTGCCCAGAATTGAACAGTTTTAAAACTGAAAACCCTGCATCTCCAGAACCCAGTCGTCCTGAGCAAACGGAGCCCTCGACCACGCTAGATGCAAATTGTGGGACTCAGGGCAAGTTAACCTGGACCCTAGATGCAAACTGTGGGACTCAGGGCAAGTTAACCTGGTACCCTAGATGCAAACTGTGAGACTCAGGGCAAGTTAACCTAGTACCCTAGATGCAAACTGTGGGACTCAGGGCAAGTTAACCTGGTACTAAGTTTCTACATCTGCAAAATGGGGGTAACAGTCACACCTGCCTCATTAGGTGGCTATGAGGATTATGGTGAGTAAAGGGTGACAGTGCTCACGTCCTGGCCATGCTAACAGCGTGTGTTAGTTATTACCACTCAGGCAGCTTGACAGGTAACACATGGACAACAAACTGCCCGATGGGACTGTGGCCCTCAGCTCTTTTGCTGCAATGTTGGATCATCTTGGATAAATTACTTAACCCCTTCAAGCCTCATTTTTCCTCATCTGTAAAATGGAGATAACATAACCCAGGGGGGCAGTTTGGTAGGCTAAGAGCAAGCACCGTACCTGGTGACAAAGAGCAAGCACCAAAGAAATGACAGCTGGAGTGGTCACTATCATGACCACAGTTATCGGCAGGAGAGAGGGTGTGCTCATCCCTAGCCAGCGAGGGGTGAGAACGTCACCTCCTCGGACAGTCTGTTCTCCATCACGCACTGTCTGCACCACACCTGGGACTGTGAACGGCTGGACAGAGGGGCGCCCTCTGGAGGAGGGACGTGCACATCAGGGCAGTGGGCAGGCCCTGCTTGCCCAGATAGCGCCATTCTAGGCTTCTGCCCTTTGAATGCTCAGAATCAGTTCTCAGAGCTAATTAGGTTATTTTAGGAGAGGAAGAGTGGCAGAGAGACAGCAAGCAGGTGGGCATGTGGGGCTGCTTAGCTCAGAGCAGGCTCCCTGGCCATCGTGCTGTTCAGCTATTCCTCAGAAGCCAGTAGTGGACAATCTCTGCAGCAAAGATGTAAGGTTGTAAATGACTGCTGCTGACTGCCGTTGGCTTTCCTGGTCTCTTGTTGTAGTCACCTCTCAATACTCAGCCACAGGGGCGTGGTCCACACTTCAGCTAAAGTTCTGTCTGCCTTGGGGTGAGGTTCAAATCCCAGGCCCACCCTCCCCATTTCCCAGCAGTGCATGACCTTCACAAAGTCCCTTAATCTTTCTGTGCCTTGATTTTTCATAGCAGAGTGGGGATAAAATAGGACCTTCCTTCCTCAGAGGGATGATGTGAGGACTGAATGGGTTAATACCTGTACAGCGGGTAGAACAGGGCCTGGTCCCCAGTCAGGGCGTGGGAAGTGTTGGCTGTAATTATGTTCCATGTATGGGTCAAGAGTTGGAAGAATTAAAAAGATGCAGCCTCAGATCCGTACACACTAGCCCCATAACTAACAGGAAACAGTAGGAAAAGGGGCCATGAGCATTAGGTGGAAAGATGTCCACTCCTTCCCTTCCTCCCACCCCAGCAAATAAAAATTGGCCCCTATGGAGACTGGCGTCTGTTGTTCCTGCCTGTCGGCAACTGAGATCTATCCCATGAGAACATGTCAGCATCTTTGGTAAACCGAGGCTGGTGTGCTTGCTTGGGTCGGCACCGGACTGCTAACTGGGAGGATCTAGCAGGAGCACGTCACACCTGTCCCCACCGCACTCCCCAAGCCAAGAGGTGGGGGTTCCAGCTGCCCATAACTGGGCCGCATGTGCACGGCACTTTCCAGCTTGTTTTGAATTTTCCCTTTTTATGAGCAAGTAGTTGGAGGAGCCGGGGACACTCTCCCTGCTGGTTTGGAGGCAGGAGAAAGGGGGTGAAGAGGACAGCAGTGTGTGGCCAGTGGGGCTGTGGGAAGCCCAGCGGCTCCCCGGGGTGAGGGTCTTAACTGACTGCTGGAGGGGGGCTTGCCCCACTAGTGACCTCCATTACTTATTAACTGATATTTATTTCACCTGTGACTACACAAAAATGCTAATTTTTGTAATGTATGGTTTCTGGTGGCCATGTAATTCAATCCCAGGGAACATGGGTTTTACCTCAGAGGGAGAGAGAAAGGAATCCACACAAGGAAGAATGACTTTGCCTGATGTTTTTAGACGAAAGAGATAATTATTTAAGAAGATGCAGGTATGAGAAGTGAATTATAGAAAGTAAGTATCCGATCTGAACTAAGAAAGGATCTAAAATGGCTTCTGTGCCGGAGGACCACAGGAGTCACGTGAATGGAAGTTGTATTATTGTTCTTTGAATCTTTTCCAAGTAGCACAATCAGGACTTAATTAGCAAGGACAGGCCCTACTCAAGGGGCGCTGAGGGAGCTCACGTGGCCCGTTTTGGAAGATGATGACTGATGCATTTATTTTTATCCAAACACAGTAAAGATTTCTAGTGCTTTGCCTTAAAGGGGTTATAAAGTGATTAGTTATCCTGTACTTCAACTGTGTAGCCTGCCTTCTTCCAAACAAACAAAAAATAGGATCAAGGCAGCCTGAAACTTTTAAAACATAGCTGGGCCAGCATAATTAAAAGTATGGACAGGCTCATGGAAGGCGCAAGGAAAAGTCAGCTGCTCTCAGAATCTCTCGGCTACTTTAACACACCCCGAGGACACCTCCGTCCCCCAGTGTTCTTTACAGAGCACTGAGGGTCTGCAAGACAAGCAGGATTGTTCTCCCAGGGAAGATGTCTATATTCTGATGTAGAGAAACAGTCATTTCAAAAGCAAAGAATAATACAATATAATTGTCAAAGAGAGTCACTGGTGAGGTGGGGGTGGCAATCTACTGCAGATTGGTGGCCAGGGCGTCTCTGGGAGGGGCTGACTTCAAACCCTCTGTCCCCTTCATCCTTCCCGCATCGTCCTGTCCTCTCCTGCTTGGAATCATATGTGGCAAAGCCCACAGTCTCCTGCCCCGACAGGCCTGGCGTAGCCTCCCTGGACCCCAGAAGTCGGCAGATGGACTAGATGTCCGTTCTCTCTCCAGCACCACTCCTGATATTGCTCCTCTTCTTTGGTCTCACTTTAGCTCTGTCCTTTCCCCATCAGTGTCACTTGGAACAAAGTTCATTATTTCACAGGGTTCATTATTCCGGGCCCTTGCCAGGAGCTTGTGTTTTTGGAGCTGTTGACCGTAGTGTCCACACCTAATCTGCTAGACGAACATCACTCACTTTCCTAGACTCAGCTCAGTGACCGCCCCAAGGAAGAGCAGAGGGCCCTGCCCAGCAATCCTCCTGCCTCAGCCTCCTGAGTAGCTGGGATTACAGGTGTGCACCACCACGCCTGGCTAGTTTTTCTGTTTTTTGTACAGATAGGATCTGGCTCTTGCTCTGGCTCATCTCAAACTCCCAGCCTCAAACAATCCTCCTGCCTCAGCCTCCCAGAGTGCCAGGAATACAGGTATGAGCCACCACATTGGCCCTCCTCAATTTCTTTTTTTACATTAAAATATTTGGTCTAATTGTTCACTAAATATTTCTTTGTTAGGGTCAATATCCCAGCACTCATTAAATAGAACTAGTTCCTGTGCCCTGTTTGGGGTCCAGGCTCTAGCTTGAAGAGACCAAGTGCCAAGATGGTATGTGTGTTCACGCTGAGCCCATACAGTCCAAGGTGGGGTGGCTTTACCTGGGTAGAAACACAGACCACTGGACTGAGTCGTCTGGTTAGTGTAGGCAGCCAATTTACATCATTCATTTCATGGTCTGGCAACTTGAGTTAGTTATTTCACTAGTGAAAGTCATTCTTTGATTCAAAAATTCCCTCTACACACTAGTTGTTCTTTTAGGCACTGGAGATGCAACAGTTAACAGAGCAAAGCTCAAGGTCCTGCCCTTTGGAGCTGGCATTCTGTAGAGGAAAAATAAGCAAGGATAGGATATTCCAGAAAAGATAGTGCTGTTTAAACAGGGTTGGGGAAGGTGGATTTGAGTCAGAGGCCTGAAGGAGGTGCAGGAGAGTGAACCAGGGGGTCTGGGCAAGGCTGTTCCAGGCAGGGACCTCTCAGCAGGCACGTGCTGGGCAAGTGTGAGGATGTGCTGTGGCTTTGGGGACGGAGATGTGAGATCAGAATTAACAGCAGACAGGAAATACTGGCCCTTGCAGACTGTCACAAGGCCCCTCTGTGTTCTTAAGATGGAGAAGATGGAGGGTGGAGGACCCCCATTCTCACAGGGTCACCATGCGGGGGGCAGGACACAAGTATACGAAGAACTTCATCTAACAAATGCAATCAGTATACCCTAACTCTTTGTACCCTCAATAAATTCCAAACAATAAAAAATTTTTTAAAAAGTCAAAGGGTCGCTGTGGCTGCTCTGATGAGAACAGATGGGGAAGGGGCCCATGGGGAAGCAGGGACCCCTCCTGGGACCGTGCTGTGGTGATGGCCTGGACCAGAGGTGGCAGTGCCAGGGACAAGAAGTAGCTGGATCATATCTGGGGTGTCCAGAGAAAGCAAGGAATGAAGGACGGTGTGAGGGTGAACAGCAGGAAGGATGTGGTGCTATGAGGTGCTGTTTAATGGAACAGACCATTAATGGAACAGTGGGGAGAGCCGAACAGCAGGAGGGTGAAGCTGCACGTTCACTGCGTATTAGACCCCCACGTGCAGACGTGGCATGGGCAGCTCCATGTGTGAGGTGGGAGTCCAGGGGCCCCTCTGGGCTGGAGGCCAGGCCGTGTGAGGGGAGAAAGCACAGAACCCACCGCCTGGATTCAGATCTTAGCTGCCCTCTGTGAACTTGGACAAAGCTTTTCTCAATTCTAGCTTCATATCCTCATTGGCAGAATGAGGTGGTGTGACTGACACAACGGAGCAGCTGGCCGGTAAACGGGGACACGTATGTGAGGTCTGATGTGCAGTGTGCCGGGAAGACACACGCACACACAAGGTGTCCTCTCCAAGCCCCTTACTGGGTTGCCACACTCTGTAGGTGAGGCCATGATCAGTGACGTCAATCAGGAGAGGCCTGGATGTCAGTGTGATTGGCACTCCCATCCCGTGAGCCATGGGAAACATTTCCATGGGAAGTGTTTGAGTAGAAGGAAATCGTGCTGATGTCCAGGTACTGGGTGAGGGTGGAGGGCTAGACCAGGGACAGGGAAGTGGGCCAGGGTGTGGAGGTGTGGGGTATCAGGAGGGCCAGAGTGGAGGGCGGCCCTGGACGTGGAGTTGAGGACTGAGCACAAGGGACCAAGGCCCACCCTTAGCCTGGAGGGTCACCAGCGCCGGGACAGAGCCAGTGCCCTGTGAGCTCCTGAGACTCCCAATGGCTTGTGTCCCAGTTGCCTTCCCCGAGGACACAGGGAGGGCCTGTTGCTATCTGACAGCCACTGTGTCCTTTCCCAAAGCAGTCTCCCAGCCCAGCCTCGGGAACCTGCTTTGAGCAGAGCTCCAGAATCAGTCACCGTGCTCAGCGGAGCAGCCACGGCCTGGGGCCCTGCTGTTGGGAGGAAACCTCACTTCCCTCTGAGTTCCCTCATCTTGAGTATCTTGCCTGGAAGAAAGAATACAGCTATTAGGGCTGAATGTCTCCCTCTGCCATAAATAATAGCTTTGGGCAAGCTGTTCCCTCTCGGAGAAAAAGAACAGTTCAGAATTTGGTCTCATTCTCCCACTAGACGTGGACATGAGGCCAGGCAAATAATTAAAAGAGAAGCCCAGAGAAGAGGCCTGCTCCCCTCTGCGTGGACACACACCCCTCACACAAGTGGGGAGGGAGAGAGGCTGGGCAAAGTTAGAGGAGGGCAGTGCTGCTCCCTGGAGGGCAGAAAAGGAGAGCTGGGCCCCCTCGCCGGGTCATCAGTATCTTCATTTCCAGAGGTTGGGATGTGCCATCCCTGGAGGCGGATCTGGCCTGCAGATGTGCTTGGGTTAGACCACACAGAGGTTTTAAAAATTTTGAATTGGTTGCCAACATTTAGAACTCAAGAGATCTCACAGTAGAAGCTGGATTTTGGCTTCCTGTTCACTCGGACAACATTGGGCCAGCCTTCGCAGCAGTCCGGGAGGCCCTGGAGCACGGCTGTGTCCTTGTGTCCTTGAGATAGGCAGCACTGCTGGCACGGTCCCATGTGACCTGGCCTCTCCAGTCCCTCACCCTGCGAACAGATGAACGTGTGAGTCCTGGTTTGAAGTCAGATCTGACTGGGCAGTTCGTGGACTAGCGTGTGAGGCTCCCGTGCCATGTTTAAGCACAGAGAAGTCCCAGGAGGGAAGCCAGGTCACAGGGGGGCTCTGCAGCCCACCAGACCACAGTGATGAGGGTACCGGGGTCGTTTCTTACTCTTCTCTTATAAATGGATAAGTTCACTGTCAGAAAGGAGCCCTCTGCCCTGCAGACCAGCTGGCTGGGCGCAGTGCAGGACACCCCGTCAGCACCTCTGTGAACTGTGTCTGGGCTTCCTCCTGTGTCTTATCCTCAACTCTCATTAGCAATGAACTCACAGACTCAGGGGATTTGCAGCAGGGTTCATTTCCTCTTCTATTCCTCCCCCCACCCCCCCAAAAGACAAAAATTCCAGCACAATGATTGTCAGCATTCTGAGGTCAAGACTGGGTTGTCTCTGCTGGCTTTGATATAGGAGCTTCATTATTACCAAGAATGTTGATTTTCAGAGTTGCTGGTTGAATAGATGGCTCATGCAAAGTTCATGGTTCGGGTAAAAACTGGTTTTCTGTGTTCTTCATGTTCATCCTTCAAGTTCATGTCCATTGCCCATCACCACTGAGAGTGCCTCCTGCTCAGGGTAGGAGGAGAGCATAAATCCCGCCTGCTTAGAGCACAGCCCAGGCCCTATGTCGCCGTTCTGGCCAATGCTAATCAGCACTCCCCTCTCCTCCCCCCTCGTGTCTGTGAGTCCAGAGGCCCTAGTGTCAGTCACTACGACTGACTTGCACTATTGTAAGTACAATCTGGGCTCCTAGATCACTCTACGAGTGCCTTGGCTTCAGGCTAAGCCAAGAAGCTGGAAAAAGCCAGCATTACACAGGCACGAGTTGCTTTAGCTGAACCTTTTCTACACGAAGCTTATGAGTCTGAATGTTTAAATCTAAATTGTGCACCTTCCCCAGCTGTTGTAAGGAAGCTGGGATCCGAGACCAAAGGGGCGGCTACTTACACGTTGTATGAGAATGTTCTTTCCTGGACTCAAAGATGTGTTGTTTCAAATTCTTGAAGTTCTAATGACAACAACGGTTTCTCAGCGATGTATGGTCTTGGGATTCAGATATTTTAAACATATCTTAACCCTATTCACGGATGAATCAGCAGAAAAAGATGTCACTTTCTTTCACTGGGAGATGCTGTGTCCCCCAACCTGGGAAACCCAGCTTTCGCCTTTCCCTGCCGTTTGTGCAACTGGAATATTAATTTCCTGCTCTGGCAAAGCACATGGTCTAGGGCACGGTTCCCTTTTGCCCCCTTCCTGCTGGAGACAGAGTGTTTCCAGACCAACTGAGCAGTGTAGGAACCTCCTTCCAGGCTTTGCTCACCAGACGCTGCCCGCCTGTGTGGACGTGTTCCATGCACAGATTTATGACTTTGGAGCTGCTCAAATGCCTGCTGACTTTTATTTTTTCCATCACACAGTATTTCGTCCAATTTTTTAGTTTCCCATGTATTTACTATTTTTGAGCAGAACAATTCCAAGCCAATGTTGCTAATCTGTACAGTAAAACTCACCCATTCAAGCGGGGAGCTTGAACTCTTCCAATGAGGACAGGCATTGGCAGTACAAGTTGGAGGCCTGTTTCCTCTTCCAGAAGATGAGGACTTAAAGTTGGATAACCAAAGTCCCTTTTTCTACTAATATTAAAACCACATTTCATCAAGTCTAAGATGGTGCTCATTACAGGAAACTTTGTATCCAACGTGGCACCAAGAAAAGAACATTTCAACATGTGCCTCCAGGTAGACAATCTCAGAACACCTTTAAAGACTCACCGATGATGCATGGATTGGTCACCCAGACCCTCTGCGGCTGTGAAATCCACTCAGATGAATTTGGCAGCTTCCCCTGCCCTTGGTTGTGTTGTTTGGCCTGAAATAGGCAATCGTCTTGAATGTTCTCAGTAACAAAATGTAACAGTACTTTTCCGCTCCCTTGGGGGTGTCTTTCTTTCCAAGACAATAAAACATTTGCTTGTCTCTTTGCAAGAAAATATGGAATTGGGATTCTGTGCTGACATTGAATATTTGCTTCATTGATATCAAATTTACTCTGCGCTGCTCTGTTTTTGAGGCTTTTACATGCATGCTACAAATTTTCATCTTATTTAATAGTATTGGATGATTATATAATCTTTTCTAAGACATTTATAAGTTGTGGTTAGACTCAATGGTGTAGTACCAAGTGTGTATGCAACTGTGAGTATGGAAGGGACTGGAAGGGCACTTACGACTGATTGCCTTGGCCGTGGACAGGCAGGGGCATCTGCATCCTAACTGCCACGTGGTGACAGAAACTGTACCAGCCCATCAATCACAGATGCGTCCTGACCTCAGACACGTTAACGTATGAAAATGAACATCGGGGGAATGGGTGGAGGGAGAGGGATTGGAGGGATCACTTCTGAGGTTATCTTACAGGGGTACAAGTGAATCTTTCTAAGAGTAGAATGTGAACGTTTTAAAACAGTAACTGAGAAAATGACATGAAGGCTCTGTTGACCAGTTTGATGGAAGTATTTCGGATTGCATGTGAAAACCTCACACTGTACCCCAGAAGTGCATTAATGTACATAGTTACCATTCAATAAAAAAAAAAGAAGAAAAGAAAATGAACATCTTGTTAATAGCACAGATGATTATGAAAATAGTTTCGGTCTCATGAGAGTGGACTGTAACACTGGCAAAGGACTAAACCCCGGATGAGAATTAACGTCAGCCAAACCTCACCATAATCCGAAAGACATGTGCAGGTTGGGAAGTTTAGCCAAACCGATAACAATTTCCCCAGGTCCCCCCACTGGCTAAATTTCAGAACAGGGATTCAAATCCAGACAATTGGACCTTGCACGCCGCCAGTTCTGTGGATCCTATGTGCGTCTTCACGTAGACTAAATGGTATTCTATTCCATTTCCTCTTGAGAATGTGAGGCATCACTCAAATAGGCCCTCAATGGGTTATTAAAATAGCTCAATAATACAGAGTTTTACAAGAATAATTTATAAGTAGCACATTGGTTATATGCAAATAGCCACTTTTTACAGAGACTCGTTGGTAAGATTTCTGCCTCAACGGCTTTGGAAGCTGGCAGGGCTACCTGTGACCACCCTTCCTGTGATAATTACATTATCAGCGCCATTCCCTGACCAAACCTAGCCTAGGAGCTGAGACAGCTGCTCAGTGACAGTGGAAGGACAGCTTGTTCACGGCTAAATACGGACTCCAGACCAGCTCGAACGCTGGCCTCCTGAGCTCTGGGTGTATTCTTTCCCCACCTCTCTCTATTGCACGGCTAACTCGCCTTTCACATCGACTTTGGTTCTTGTTTTCTTTTGCAATATGGACAATGAATGGATAGAGACAAAAATGTTTTTGTTAAAAACCGTAAAAGCTGTTTTACTCTCCCAAGCCGAAAGGTATGAATGACATTTTTCAGGGCACAGCAGCCCCTAGGCCCTGGGGCTGCCTCCGAGGAACGAGGGAGGCCCTTTCACACCCGCCCAGAGGTACAGAATGGACGCCACCAAGCCGGTCTCTGGGGAATAACAATGCTCAGTAAACCTCTGTGGCTTTGTGGCAAGAGTGATTCTGTTTCTATGGACAATTAAATAAGGAATCTAGGAGGAGGCTCATACTTATTTACTGCTGTGGGAGTGAAACCCGAAAGAAACAGTGAAGAGTGAGAGTGTGTAAGACTGAGGGCTTTTCACTATCGAAATAGACCCAGCAGGAAAGAACTGCCCAACAGCTGAAGACGGCCAGCCTCCTCAAGCCCCAGTCATGTAGACACTGTGACAACTTTCATAAATTTGCATTCTGGCAAACTGCAGCAGAGAGATTGCTTAAGAGAACACAATGGGCATCTTTTAAAACATTGTTTTCCCGAATCATTCATTCATTCATTCTCAAGTCATTCATTCAGGGGCAAGTGCTGACTGAGTGGAAGGCAGGGGACAGGTAGGGATGAGCAAATCAAGTTCTAACTAATGAACTAATAAGGTCTAACCCGTGTATGTGACGGGCTGGACGACAGCAGCAGAGCCCGAGGCCTTTCTAACCTCCGTGCTGGTTTTGTCACAGCTGTAAAGGTGCCTCCCACTACGGCCTCACCGAAGACCACAAGAGGCGCTCCCGAGATGGCTGTGCAGAGGGCTGGGCGAGCCTCACGGCCACGGCACTGTCCCCGGAGATTTCTGCAGCTGCCACCATCTCCTTAATGTCGGACGAGCCTGGCCTGGACAACCCTGCCTACGTGTCCGCGGCGGAGGACAGCCAGCCAGCACACAGCCCGACAGACTTCGGCCGGAGCAGCCGAACTAGGGGTGAGTCAAATGGATTGTTGCCCGGGAATGGGCTCCTTGCCTTGGGATGGCCCCCTACAGAATACTTACTATGGAAAGTTCTAGAAATGTTTTTTTAAGGGGAAATCATTCTGGTAGTTTTGGCAGCAACCCAATGCCCAATTCTCCAAAGTAAAATGAAACCACAAGTACCTCAGATCATTAAAATTGTGTGTAATCCGACTTGGTGACAGGGGTTGAAACTAGACCTCATGACTCATCACTCCCGCAGTGTCAGAGACTTCTCAGCCATTACTGCTCCAGAAAAGTGATATTACATTCAGTCCAGACCAGAAAATAAGAAAAGCAGACTTTCCCCGTCCGCGACACATATTGCATTGTATAGAAAACTTAGAAAATATAGATAAGCAAATTCTATAATCCTACCACCTCGAACTAGTCACTGTTAATGTTTTATTCTACATATCTTATCCGATATGTTTATAAAAGACGATTCCTATTCACGCAAAGCTCCTGTACCTCCTGTCTCTCTTTTTCTCAGCACGACCCTTTGAGCGATCTACTATCAGAAGCAGGTCTTTTAAAAAAATAAATCGAGCCTTGAGTGTTCTTCGGAGGACAAAGAGTGGGAGTGCAGTTGCCAACCAAGCTGAGGAGAGCGGGGGAAATTCTGAGAATACTGCTGCCCCTGAAGGTAAATGAACTCCACCGAAGGACTGGCCGTGGGCTTCCAGTTACCTGGGGGCTGGTGGCAACTTGTCCACTACCCGCCCTCTATAACCACTCTCTTCCCAAGGACATAAGACTTTTTTTTATCCTAAATCTCACATAAGTAACTAAAGGCAGAAATATTGTTTTCTTTTTACATTGCTTGAAGGGAAAGGTGTTGGAATCCTTACCTCTTGTGCCAGTGTTATGTCTATCCTTTTTTTTTTATTATTATTTTAAGACAGAGTCTCATTCTCTTGCCCTGGGTAGAGTGCTGTGTCATCTTAGCTCATGACAACCTCTTGCTTCAGCCTCCAATAGCTGGGACTGCAGGTGCCCACTACTACACCCAACTAATTTTGTTCTATTTTTAGTGAGACAGGGTCTCCCTCTTGCCGTGGCTGGTCTCGAATTCCTAGCTCAAGGGATCCACCTGCCTCAGCCTCCCAGAGTGCTAAGGTTACAGGTGTGAGCCACCACACCCAGCCTGTTATGCCTACCAAGATGAATAATTATAGTTACCGAGTGAAAAGCATTTAAAACAGCACCTGCACACAGTACACGCTTTGTAGGTATTTACCCTTTTTCCAGCTGTGCTTTAGGAGCCATGATGAGTGTTTCACTTGTATTTCCTCATTTAAACCTCACAACAACCCTATAAAATAGCTACCACTGTTAGCCCTATTTTACAGATAAAGAAAGAGAGGAAAAGAGAGTTTACTACCTTGTTCCTAATTACCTTGCTGAACTTTGGATCCTGCTAAAGTGGCTCTAGAATTCATGCAAAGGAAGTTACTGGACCTTAGATTCTCCTTAGATCCTTTGTGTTTTCCCCAGTGTGAATGGAGCTGAGGAAATATGTCCCACTCCTCTCTTTTCATTTTATATTAGAACTTTAGAGTAATAATAATAATTTTGAAAAATTGAGTTCTTCCTACATGCAGGTAGTGTACTAAGTCATTTAGACGCCACAACAGTGCCGAGGGAATTAGAATTATTATTCCCATTTTACAGATGAGAAAACTGAGGTCCGGGGGAATTAGGGAACCAGCCCAGTCACCCAGCTAGGAAATGGAAGAACAGAGATTTTAACTCAGGTTGCTGAGTTATACAGTCCAAACCACTTTATGTATTACACCTTTAAAACCATTCCTGAGTGGCCTTTTACAGCCCCTTCATGCTGACTGGTTCACAGTCACCTCTCACCCTGTACACTATGCTGCACGGGGTAACTGCTCTGAGCTCTCCCAGCCCAGTAAACACCGTGTCTCTCACCTCCCTGCTCTCGTCCAACCGGCACTTCCCCTCTCCTTTCAGCTGGCATTCAGATTCCTCCTGCCAGGTCCAGTGTGGGCTTTGCCTCCTCCTAGAAGCCCCCCACCGACTCCCTCAGTCCCCTCCCTTATGTTCTCACAGCACCTGCATTGCCATCTTCTGGATGACCACCTTCCATTTAACTGTACCTGTAAGGCAGAGAGACTGTTTCTGATCTTTGTTCTCAAGGCTTAACACTGTGTCTGGGACATACTCATGTTCACTGAATGTTTGTGCAGTGATTAAATGAAAGGATTGTGACTTCCTTTCTGCCGTTCTCTTCCTCTTATTAAAGACTCCTTAATTCCACTCCACGTAAAGTATTCTACAACTTGAGTAAGATTTACATGCATATCTATTGCATAAACATTTTAAAAAGAGATAATTGTGGGTGGCATCTGTGGCTCAAAGGAGTAGGGCCCCGGCCCCATATACTGGAGGTGGTGGGTTCAAACCCAGCCCCAGTCAAAAAAAAAAAAGAGAGAGAGAGAGAGAGATAATTGTGTGTAAAGCACTGGCCTATATAAAGATTATAACATCCAATTCTTGGCATCAAGGTATTCATTCCAGACTTAAAAAAAAAAATACAGGCATATCTTGTTTTATTTTCACAAGTTGAAGACTCAGGGCCACCGTGCACTGTGTAAGTCAGTGAAGACTCAGGGCCACCCTGCACTGTGTAAGTCAGTGAAGGCTCAGGACCACCGTGCACTGTATAAGTCAGTGAAGCCTCATGGCCACCGTGCACTGTGTAAGTCAGTGGAGACTCATGGCCACCGTGCACTGTGTAAGTCAGTGGAGACTCATGGCCACCCTGCACTGTGTAAGTCAGTGAAGACTCAGGGCCACCGTGCACTGTGTGAGTCAGTGAAGACTCAGGGCCACCCTGCACTGTGTAAGTCAGTGAAGACTCAGGGCCACCCTGCACTGTGTAAGTCAGTGGAGACTCATGGCCACCGTGCACTGTGTAAGTCAGTGGAGACTCAGGGCCACCGTGCACTGTATAAGTCAGTGAAGACTCAGGGCCACCGTGCACTGTGTAAGTCAGAGAAGACTCATGGCCACCCTGCACTGTGTAAGTCAGTGAAGGCTCAGGTCCACCGTGCACTGTATAAGTCAGTGAAGACTCATGGCCACCCTGCACTGTGTAAGTCAGTGGAGACTCAGGGCCACCCTGCACTGTGTAAGTCAGTGGAGACTCATGGCCACCGTGCACTGTGTAAGTCAGTGAAGACTCATGGCCACCCTGCACTGTGTAAGTCAGTGAAGGCTCAGGACCACCGTGCACTGTGTAAGTCAGTGACGACTCATGGCCACCCTGCACTCTGTAAGTCAGTGGAGACTCATGGCCACCGTGCACTGTGTAAGTCAGTGACGACTCATGGCCACCCTGCACTGTATAAGTCAGTGAAGCCTCATGGCCACCCTGCACTGTGTACGTCAGTGGAGACTCAGGGCCACCCTGCACTGTGTAAGTCAATGAAGACTCATGGCCACTGTGCACTGTGTAAGTCAGTGGAGACTCAGGGCCACCCTGCACTGTGTAAGTCAATGAAGACTCATGGTCACCGTGCACTGTGTAAGTCAGTGAAGACTCATGGCCACCCTGCACTGTGTAAGTCAGTGAAGACTCAGGGCCACCGTGCACTGTGTAAGTCAGTGAAGACTCAGGGCCACCCTGCACTGTGTAAGTCAGTGAAGACTCATGGCCACCATGCACTGTGTAAGTCAGTGAAGACTCAGGGCCACCATGCACTGTATAAGTCAATCAGCACCATTTTCCCAACACCATGTGCTCATTTTGTGTTTCTGTGTCACATTTTGGTGATTCTCACAATGTCTCAGACTTTTTTATCATCATTACATCCACTGCAGTGATCAATGATCTTTGACGTTGCTATTATAATTGGCTTAGGGTGCCACAAACCAAACTTATAACATGATCTGTATACACACATATGCACATACATGTGGTGTGTACACACACATATACACATACACACCATGTGTATACACACATATGCACATACGGTGTGTATACGTGCATATACATATACACATGCTGGGTACACACATATGCACATACTTACTGTGTGTATATACATATACACACAGTGTGTACACACAAGTATAAATGTATATGGTGTGTACACACATACACATACACACAGTGTGTACACACACATATACACGTATACACACACATATGTCAGTGAATTTAGTCAGTGACCGCGTGTGCTCTTACTGCTTCACTGACAGGCCGTTCCTCTGTCTCTCTCCCTGGCCTCGGGTCTCTCTAGTTCCTGAGACACAGCACTGTTGAAATTAGGCCAATTAATAACCCTACAGTAACCTCTGAGTATTCGAGTGAAAGGAAGAGTCACAGGCCTTTCACTTTAAATCAAGAGCTGGAAATGATTGAGCTTAGTAAGGAAGGCTGTCAAAAGCCGAGATCAGCTGGAAGCTCGGCCTCTTGTGCCAAACAGGCGAGCTGTGAATGCAAAGGAAAAGTCCTCCCAGGAACTCAAAATGCCACTGCCAGTGAATACATGGATGGTAGGAAGCAAACTGGCACTGTTGCTGATACAGAGAAAGTGTGAGTGGCCTGGATGGGAGAAGGAACCAGCCACAACATTGCCTAAGCCGAAGCGTAATCAGGAGCAAGGCTCCAACTCTCTTCAAGTCCGCAAAGACTGAGAGAGGTGAGGAGCTGCAGAAGAAAAGCTGAAAGCGACAGAGGTTTGTTATTGGGGTTTAAGAAACAAATTCCTCTTCCTTACGTTACGTCCATAACATAAAGGTAAAGCCGTGCGTGTTGGTGGGCAAGCTGCAGCAAGTTACCCAGAACATCCAGCTGGATAACTCACAAACATGACTAAACGACAGATTTTCAGTGTGGACATTGTAGCCTTATGTTGCAACAAGACACCATCCAGGATTTCCACAGCTGGAGGGAAGTCGACGCCTGTATTCAAAGGACAGGCGGACTCTCCCCTTAGGGCTAATGCAGCCGGTGACTGGGCTGAAGTTTCGATACCATTCTGAAAATTCCAAGACCCTCACGAATTTCACTAGATCTGCTCTGCCTGTGCTGTGTGAATGGAAGGAAGTCCCTGCATGTGACAGCACATCTGTTTATAACATTTTAAGCCCACTGTTGAGACCTGCTACTCAGAAACAAAGATTCCTTTAAAAATACCACTGCTTATTGACAATGCACCTGACCACCAGAGGTCTGAGATGGACCAGGAGATGACCATTTCCCTGCCTACTAACACAATGTCCATTCTGCAGCCCATGGGTCAAGGAGTGACTTCAGCTTTCAAGTGTCATTATTTAAGAAATACCTTTCGTCAGGCTACAGCTGCCATAGGTGGTGACTCTTCTGGTGGATCTTGGCAAAGCAAACATTCTGGAAAGCACTTGCCATTCCAGATGGCGTGAAGAACATGGGAGGACGTCACAAATTACCAGCATTCACAGGAGTTTAGAAGAAGGTGATTTCAACCCTCATGGATGACCGTGAGAGGTTCAAGACTCCAGTGGAGGAAGTGACTGCAGCTGTGGTGGGAACGGAGCCTGCAGACGGGACTGAACTGCTGTGACCTCATGATCGAACTCCAACAGGTGAAGAGTTGCTTCTTACAGAGGAAGAAAGAAAGTGGTTTCTTGAAATGGAAACGTCTGCTGATAAAGATGCTGAACACTGTTGAAATGACAACAAAGGATTTAGAATATCACGTAAACTCAGCTGATAAAACTGCAGGAGGGTTTGAGAGGATGTTTCCAATTCTGAAAGTTGTTCTGTGGATAAAGTACCATGAAATAGCATCACAGGCTGCAGGGAAGCTTTCATGGAAGGAAGACTCAACTGGTGTGGCAAACTTCACCACTGTCATCACCATTGTTTATAAAATTGCTACCCCCACCCCAGCCTTCAGCTACCACCACCCTGGTCAGTGGGCAGCCACCACTACTGAGGCAAGACCCCTCACCAGCAAAAACGTTATGACTCGCTGAAAGTTCAGGTGATTGTTTCATTCACAGTTTAGCAATAAAGCACATTGAATTATGGCATATGCATTTAAAAACGTAATGTACTGCACATTAATAGACTACAGCGTGGTGTGACTTTTATGTACACTGGGAAAACAAATTGTGGAACTTTTTTTCAGTGGTTTAGAACCAAACCTTCATATCTCTAGGCTCTCCCTGTCCTGTGCGGAGTGAGACATAACTAAATGACAGTGGCAGCCATGGAGGGTGGACCAATCCATGTTTCAGGAGTGGTCTGTGACCTGGAAAGAGATTGGAAAGTAGCAGGAGACAAGGTTAAGGCCAGAGGAGAGAGGATCTTGAATGCTGTGTCCGAGTCAGGACTTGATCTAGGGGCAGAGAACAAACCTGAAAGGTCCAGTATCTTGTGTAGAGCTAGTGTGAATCCCAGCCATGTTTCCAGAAGACAAAGATAGCAGCCGTGGTGTTTGTGCAGGGAGGTTGGCGTGGGAGAGAGAGAATTTCTTCAGAGACAGGAGGCTAACTCCAGAGGAGGTAAGGTGTTGCCATTCTGCTAGGCTGGTACTAGTGTCCTTACAGGATCTGTGGGGCAATAAATCTTTCAAACATGGCCTTAGGCCAGGTCTCATTCCTCCAGCAACCCACAGTTAGTCTGATGAACTCACCTGGCATGATTTATCCATCCTTTTTATGCCAGGAGAGAGACTGACCCACTGTTTATCAACTGCATAACCCCGGCTAGGTTAGGGTTACCTGACTGCTGTAAGCTTCAAACTTTCCTTATCTAAAATCATGAGGGTGTCAATCTCTGTTAACGCATCATAGGGCCATCGTGAGGACTAAATGGAAAACACATCCAAATTGCTTAGCTCGATAATAACAGTTGTTAAATCTTTGCATGAGGTCAAAACGCTGAACAATTTTTTTTTCCAGACCAACACAAATTTGGCAGTTTAAAAGTTGCATCAACCCTTCAAAGTTACTAGAATCTCACCGGTGTTGCTCTAATTACCGTCCTTCACAAGTGGGAGTGGGTGTCTCCATTCCAGCATCAAACGTCCTTGAGTGGTGTTGCTTTGGGAGCACGGCTTTCGTAAATCTGTTGGCACAGAGCGGGGAAAGGGAAGAGAAAATCAGCTTGTGCATTTATTTCCAAAATTTTCTTTGTTCAAAATGATTTTTTAAAAAGTCCATTCCCTTTTTATACCAGACATATTCCAACAAATGCTTTTATAGAGCCTGCTTAAAGCAATCCAAGTAGTTTGAACATTAATTGAACTCAATCACCCAAGCACTGTTAGCACCAGGAACTGACTGATTAAGACAGCTTCCCCCTGCATTACAGAAGGCCAATCACTTAGGTAAACTGAATCCAAATGAAGGTTGAGGACAGGCTGTGACAATGAGGCAGTCTTCCTTGGGCCTACTTTATCCACTGTGCCCTGCAACACTTGGAAATAATTTCTGCCCTTTCTATATTATTTCTAGAGAGTCCAAGACTCATTAGTTTATTAGGAAAAAAGAAACTAAAGTCATGGATTTTGAAAATAATCACAAAACATAGATTGTACAGAACCAGGCCTGCACTGTTTGTCCCGATGACATAATTAAGTGAGACTCCCAGGGCAGAGGCAGCTGTCAGCAGCTACAGGAGACAGAAGCGGCTCAGCCTGCCACCTACACACGTGAGCCTGAAACAACTCACAGGAGCCACTTTTCCTACTGAAGTAAGTGTGGCCTGTTCCCATAACTTGTCCATGTCCTCCAAACCTTCTATTCAAACTGAAGTGGAGAATACGTGTCAGTTGGCACGACAGGTTTATAGGGCCATAGTGCTCATCCTGTGGGCTCCCGCCTCCCTATGAAAACCTGCTTCCAGGGACGGGAGTGCTGGACACAGGAGCCCTAGGCTCTCAGGGCCACCTGGCCAGTGACTTCACTCCACCTCTCAGCTAAAACGTCCTCACTTGTGCCATAAAGATCTGACTGTTACCACCAAGCTACATAACAGCTAGCGCAGCTCTTCCCCGTGAGGTGGCAGTGGGGTGGCAGGTGGGAGGCAACTATGACAGAGTCCTCGGGGAAAGTTTGGAAACACCAGCTATCTGATCTTTGAATCCCCCTAATTTAGCTCTGAATTCAGTGACTCGGGCAGATTAGGGACAAAAATCCTGAAGCCACCAGCTGGGTATTGACTTCTTCTCCGTCATGAATCAGGTCTCTTAGCTCCTTTATCGACAGCAGTGTCTGGTAGAGGAGACTGATAATTCTTCAAGCCTGAAAAGCAGGGTCTTTGACAAAGACACTTTTGAAATGATCTGAAAGTAGGGAAGAGCAGGGCTTTGCTTTCTTCTGTTGTTGTCTCTTGATAAACAAATGATGAAACTGCCACTCATTCCATAAGGACCATTCATTTATTTATTCCATAAGGACCATTCATTTATTCATTCCATAAGGATAATTCATTTATTCATTCCATAGGGCCATTCATCATTTATTCATTCCCATTCATGCTAAACATCACCTGAAGGATGCTGAGTGCAGAAATCTGTGCAGAGAACCACAGAGCAGCCACAAGTTATGCCCTCAAGGGCTACAGAGTGCAATGGGGGGATGGAAGAAATAGGCGTGAATAGCAACAAGAGAAGGTTGAGTTGCCGTGAGAAATAACAAGAAAGCTTTATAGGAAATGGGATGTCGGGGCAAGGGAAAAGAAGCATCTGGGTAGCGTGTAATTGGAAGGGATTATTTCATGCAGGCCTTGAAGGAAATTTTGGGTTTAGGCCCAGGATGAAAAACATTCCAGGCAAAGATACTTACACTGGCACAGAGGCAGGAAAGTTGAAAACATGCGTGAGGAACAATGAATAGTTTACTTTGGCTGAAGCCAAAGTTTAGCAAGAAGAGAGTGGTTAGAAACGTCCTCTGGGTGGGTGTCGTAAATAAATACTGTCTTTATCCATTTCAGTCTTTCCAAGGTTGTATCACCTGATTCCAGATGGTGAAATCACCAGCATCAGAATCCATCGAGTGGATCCCAATGAAAGTCTCTCCATTAGGCTCGTGGGGGGCAGTGAAACCCCACTGGTCCATATCGTCATCCAACACATTTATCATGATGGCGCAGTTGCCAGAGACGGCCGGCTCCTGCCAGGAGACATCATACTGAAGGTAGACACTGCACTGTGGCAAGGGGCTTGATATAAAAACCCTGTGAAGCAAGTAACTGGATGGATGGATGGATGGTTGGATAGATGGATGTATGGATTAGTGGGTGGATGGATGGATGGATAGATGATGGATGAGAGGAAATAGTAAAATAACTATGTATAGTCACTTTTCTTCATTATTATGTTGTTATGACTCTTCATAAGAGGTTTGTAATTTGACATCTTTGTCTCTTTCTTGCTCTTCCCTCTCCTTTTTCTCTCTGTATGTAAATATTTCTGTCTTCTCATCTCCCCTCTTCCTGTCTAGCTTTATGAATCTCCCTCCCCTTTCTCCCTTGCCTCTTTCTTGTCCTCTTTCTCCATCTTCTTTCTCTCCTCCTTTAAGCAGCATTAAAATAAAATAGTATAAAATAGGAGCATTTATTCTTAAATTGTTTTTAGAGAGATTAAGAGAACATTTATATTTTATCTAGTCATATTCACATGTCCTTCTGAAGCAAATTTCCTACAGTTTAATGGCCCTCCAAGAAAATAAAAATGATTCCTAAGCTATTTCCACCAACCCAGAGATATTCTAGGTGAGACAGGTGGGGGAGTTGAATGCCTTGGGCGTTACTGTCCTCTGAAGAGTGACTGAGAGGGAGGACTTTAAGGAGGAATTTTTAGAAGAAAAAAGGATAAAGGAAGGGCTGTTTATCAGACTGAAGTGAAAATGGGCCAAAAGTGACAAGGAATCCCTTCCTGCCTGTATATTTCCTGTCTGATGCTCAGATAACACTTTTATCCCTCCCCTTCTAGGTTGCTGAAGGACCAGCTCCTGTCACTTTATGAGCTGTTTCTTTGGCAAACCGATTGGAATAAGAGGAGAAATAATTTAAAGCTGTTTTCTTAGATATGCTGATACTCCCGCTTCTCTCAGAGGTGGAGTCCGAGGCAGGCCCTTGGGCGCCATCAGTGTCACTGAGTCAGCGACACTGAGGTCTAGGCTTCCAGCTCCAGTGAAAACTGTGCAGCCTGGGAGGGGTGCACAATACAACACGTGGATTCCTGTGGCCTTCTGCGGCTGCTTCCAGGCAAAGGGCTGCCAGGAGTGCTTAGCAGGCAGCCCCACCTTCTCTTGTTCTGGGTGTGGTGGGGGCCTAGGCCCTGCCACCCTGGGCGGTCTGCTCACCTGAGCTTCGAAAGGGTGGCAAGCTGCATCATCCCTTGAGGAGCCTCCATCTTTCCCTGGAGATGCAGGTGGGAATAGGTGATTGTATACTCAAGGAAGGCCTTGTGGGCAGCGCCTATGGCTCAAGGAGTAGGGCGCTGGCGCCACATACCAGAGTTGGCAGGTTCAAACCTGGCCCCGGCCAAAAACTGCAACCAAAAAAAAAAAAAGGAAGGCCTTAAGCTTATTCCAAGCCTCCTTTAATGATTGGCCACAAATACAAGAAATCTTATGAAACTATAAAAATTCCGGAAGGTTGTTTCTCCTCCGTGGGGCTTCTCTCCTGGGGCACATGGTGCAGTACTTGCTGTGAAATTCTTTTCTTTCAGGGCCATGACTAACTTGGGGGCTACAGACCCCAGGCTGGGCCTGCCCAGGGGGAGTAAACCAGAAAGCCCAGACAGCCAAATCATGAGGGAGGCACACATGAGAGGCTGAGCTTACGGGCATCTAAGCAGCATTTGTAATGTGATTCAGCCTGTTCATAAAAGAGCCTGGAAACGTCCTTCCACATCAGTTAGCTTGAAATTATGCAAGGATTTTTTGTTGTTATTGAGAACACGGGCAAAAGAGCTCATAGGTGACCACCTTGAGATCTGACACATTCTTGTGTCCTCACGTAACGTCACACATTCTCACAGGCACAATCGTGTGTGCACGGTCTCATGTCCACACATAACCATCACACACTTTCACAGGCACGTTTTTCTATTTTCAGTAGAGATGGTAGCTCAGGCTGGTCTCACTCTCCTGAGCCCAGGAGATCCACTAGCCTTGGCCTTCCAGAGTGCTGGGATTCCTGGCATGAGCCGCCTCACCCAGTTGATGGAGGTTTTTGGAGAGAAAATGTCCACTCAGCTTGGTTTGAACAGCTGTTTAATGTAATCATTTGACTCAGTCATATGAGAAAAATTCTTTTCTTCTTTTTCCTTTTTCTACATTTTCCTCCTTCCCTCTCCTCCTTCCAGTTCAAAAATAAATCTAGCAGGCAACAGGATGGAGTTCAGGATTCTGTAAGTGTGTTTGTGAGCCTTGCACAGGAACAAGGTTGAAGGGCATTGCCTACTCAGGGAGGCCTGAAGAGGTGGTGCAGGTACGCTCAGGAACAGGGCCCAAGGTCTATTGGAAGATGGGGACACTGGACACAGGGTAAAGAGAGCATGTCCTGTGAGCCTGGGCCTTTTAGGATGGGTGTGGCAAGTGGCAAGTGACCCCACGATTGCTTCCCTCCCCAGGTCCATGGGATGGACATCAGCAATGTCCCTCACAACTACGCAATGCGCCTCCTGCGCCAGCCCTGCCAGGTGCTGCGGCTGACTGTGCTGCGTGAGCAGAAGTTCCGAAACAGGAGCCACGGACAGGCACTGGACACCTATGGACCCCGGGATGACAGTTTCCATGTGATTCTCAACAAAAGTAGCCCTGAGGAGCAGCTCGGAATAAAACTGGTGCGAAGGGTGGATGAGCCTGGGGTGTTCATCTTCAACGTGTTAGATGGTGGTGTGGCCGACCGGCACGGTCAGCTGGAGGAGAACGATCGTGTGTTGGCCATCAATGGACATGACCTTCGCTATGGCAGCCCAGAGAGTGCGGCTCATCTGATTCAGGTGGGTCACAGGTCATGTCAGGGTTCTAGTGAGAAACCCCCCATGTGAACAGGCACACACACCACCTTGACCCCACCACCGTGTTACTACCACACGTAACATGCGATCCCTGCCTTTCAAGGAGTCAGGACTGAGTGACCAGCACTTTCAAAGCTTCTGCCCAGGTAAGAACATGAATTAAGTAAATCCTGTGTCTCAAGATCACGGACATTGCTGTGGTGTTGTCTGACTGCAGACAAACATGTCGGGTTATCAACCTCGTGAAGTTAAGGTCACTCAGTGCCAGCAGGGTCGGGGCTTCCTGGGTACTCAATTTCACCAGTGTTAACATCTTACCAAACTATGTCACAACCAGGCCACTCACATTGACAAAGTCAGACTATAGAATATTTCCCTCACCACAAATATCCCTATAAAAACTGCCCTTCGAGAACTACATCCATTTCCCCCACTCCACACCTTCTACTCAGCCCCTGGCAATCCACCAATCTAGTCTTTTCTGTATTGTTCAGTTTCAAGAATGTTATACAGCATCAATGTAATCATATGGTACATAGATTTGGGGAACTGGCTTTCTTTTTGTTGTTGTTGTTGAAACAGAGTCCCACCCTATTCCCTGAGCAGAGTGCAATGGCGTCATAGCTCACTGCAAACTCATACTTGGGCTGTGGGCATCCTGCTGCCTCAGCCTCCAGAAGCTGCTGGGATTACAGGTGCTCGCACGGTGCCCAGCTGGGTTTTTCATTTTTTTAGGAGTCAGGGGTCTCACTCTCATTCAGGCAAGTCTCAAACTCCTAAGCTCAAGCAATTCTCCCTCCTCAGCCTCCCATAGTTCTGGGATTACAGGTGTGAGTCACTACGCCCCTCAATCAGCTTTCTTTTATCCAGTACAATTCTCCAATAGTAGTGCACCTCAATAATGTTTCACAAAGTGCCAGAAATATTCTTAGAGGGAGAGACTTTGTTCTGGACTCTAACCCGTTCATTCACTTCAATCAGCAAATGTGTATCAGGTTTACACTGCTTGGTGGCTCTATGTTGGGTCTGGAGGAGAGAGATGATGTCCACTTAGCCTGCTCTCCCGAAGGAGCCCACAATCTAATGGGAAGGATGGACTTTTTCTAAATGATGTATTGTATAATAGAACTGCAATGGACAAATTAAGTAAGGTGCCAGTTAGACATAGGAGAGAGGTTTGCTTGGATGGGCCTGTGAATTCTACACTGAGAGGGAACATCTGGGACTGGAGCATTGAGGAACGAGCTAAAGATTTCCAGGTGGACAAGGCAGCAAGGGTCATCCTAAGGACAACTTTCCCTACGAGCCAGTTATCATGTAGAGTGTTCTGAGTCACACCACAGAGCTTGGACTTTATCCCCAAGACCTGGGGTGTCACTGGGAGGGTCCAGGAAAGGGAGTGTCATGATATTCAAGAAAAGTCTCTCTGAAGGCAGTGGAGAGCTAACAGGAGAGGGGCAAGAATGGAGGCCTGCATGCCCCGTCAGCCCCGGCTCTGTGACTGAAGTGTCGGTGCTCTGAGATACACCGTGAGCCTCTTGCTCGGTGACGGAAGTGTCGGTGCTCTGAGATACACCGTGAGCCTCCTGTTTGGTGACCGAAGTGTCCGTGCTCTGAGATACACCATGAGCCTGTAGCAGAGACTGCCTGAATGCAAACCAAGTTCATGGAGGATGACAACCCAAAGACAGAGACCTTCAAGGACCTGATCATCGAAATACAAAGGAAGGTCCCTGCCCCTGGAGTCTGGTCGTGGAGTCCCTCTGGGTGCTGGCAGCTTAGCTCACTGTCTCGGGTAGTCCCTTTTCCCTCTTCTTGGAGGACAGTGGCGGGTGGTACTGCTGTCATCGTCGACAGGGCAGCCTGAGACGGGGGTGGGGTGGGCAGGTTTACTCTGCTCCCTCTGCCCTCCAAGGCAGGCCGCACACCTGCCGTCCCAGTTCCGAGGTGCCTGTCAGTCCTCATAGTGTTATCTTTCCAGAAGGGCCTGCACTCAAGCCCTATGGAGCAGGTGGAGAACAGAACCTGGGTGGGGAGTGTGCCATCTGTTCCAAGGTCACGTGCCCAGCCCTGGCTTCACCTCTGACCACCACACTTAGATGTTCACCTGCCTGCTGTGGAGTCTCTCCGAGAATGTGTCAAAGGCATCTTAAATTTAACACCTAAAACCGAGTCCTTGGCTTCTCCCCACGGCAGCTCTCCAAACCTGCTCTTCCTCAGTCCTTACCAGTCTCCAGAAAGGGCCGCACCATTTATCCTCTGACTTTGGGCAAAACAAATCTTGACTCTCCTCCCCAACCCATTCCTCACTGCCTCCCTGGCCTCCATCGGCCAGGTCACCATCAGTCTGGTCTAGGCTGCTGCCAGAGCCCCTGTCTGCTCCTCACACACCGGTGAGAATCACCTCCTTATGAAGCCAGCCAGCCATACCTCTCTTCCTCTCAGCTTGCCAAGGCTTCCCAAGACACTTAGATTAAAATTCCAAATCCCACAAGGGCCTGCAGAGCCATAGGTATCCAGCCTTCTGCTGTCGCCCCAATTCCAGTTCTTAAAGGGGAGAATTTCCAGTGTCTTCCCCTTGGCTCAGCCGTGCCACACGTTCCCTTCTTGCTACACTTCCAACATTTTGGAAACTTGTCCACCTCTGGGCCAACATTCTTGCTGTTCCTCTGCCTGGAAGAACTTCCAGATATCTGCATTCCTCATTTCCACAGTTCATTCAGGTCTCTCCTCAGAGAGACCTTCCCCGACAGTCCATATCCTCTGATAGGCTTTCCTTCTTCACTACAGCTAATCATTTTACTGTTACCTGCCAGTCTGGTCCAGTGGAGTATTGTATCCAAGCGCTTAGGGCCAGGTCTGGCCGCAGTACCACTCACATACTTCTGAATGAATAAATAGTCAGATTATAAACATGTAGACATATTTCCTCTCTTAGTGATTTGTGATCAAACCAGGTACCAAGAAGCATCAACTCTACTTTTATGTGCCATTGGTCCCCAAGATATCATCCCTACTCTCTGCCCCCTTGAATGTGTCCAGTGATTATTGGTTGAGTAGCTTCTTTGTGCCAAGAGGCATCAAGTACAATGTGCGCCAGCCTGGCAGTCCCGGCCTCCTGGAGTCTGGAGTGGATTTCTGTCTTTGAGCCCCATTGCAGCTGAGTCAGCACTAAGCAGGTGGTTTCCAGCCTCCGTGTGCCAATGGGTGAGAACGCAAAAAAGCTAATGTTATGAAAACATTTACACATGGAAAACGAAGAGTCTGGTTTTTTCCTTTGTGAAAAACTACATTCTTAGCTTTTTTTTTTTTTTTTCCATTTAAAAACTAGACTGGTTAACATTTTTTTTGGTGGTGCACCTGTTAGCTCCCTCTGCAGGTCAGTCGGTGCAACTCACATTCGGTAAGATTACCTCTGCCAACACTACTTCGCAATAGGCAAAAAAACCCTCTTACTCATCATGTCATTTGGAACGATCTCGATTACATGTGGCATTTTACTTTTTTAGATTAATAACAGAAGAGCAAAAACTTTTTTCCATGAGAAAGTTAATTTATGAAACAAAATCTTGCCTAAGAGTGGGACTTCCTAAAAGATCCTTTTGCTTACTAGTTTTTTCTTTTTAAATTTTTCTTGCTTACAAAGCATTGTTAAAAAAAGAAGAAAAAAAGGAGCTATAGCAAAGCTAGTTGGAAAAGAAATGGAAAAACAGAATAGAATGCAGGAAAAACTCAGCTAAGCAAACTCTTGCTGTTTCTAAAACACAAATTTTATCTATGTGATACTTGTAACACACAACAGCCTGAGGGGATTAAACTAAATACCCTTCAATACCCCCAAGGTTGGATCTCAAATGTCTAACCAGTCTTTGGTCACGATGCCTTTGTTTGTCTGAGCCATGAATCACATTGGCCTTACAAAGAAATTCCCAGACGACATGTTCTTTTGGTCATGTTCTCTCCCGCAGCACCCCACATTTGGCTTTTTCTACATTTTTCGGGGAAGAGTTATTACAGAGAGACCAGAAGTGTTTTCTGTTTGACCAGCTTTACATCTGCTGAGCCCTAACCTCAGCTTACTCAGCAGCAGCCGGGCTTTGCCAGACCCCAGGTGACAGAGACGTTAAGAATCAGGCCCTTTGGAGAAGAGGGACGTTAAGGAGTAAGAGGCCTTATTTGGCCACTTAGTACAATATTATTTTCCTCCATTGTCAGTTTCTCAAGTGTTTTGATCACCATGACTGGAATAAACTATATCAAAGAGACAGCTTTTTGGAATTGTCGAATGTCATAGCGAAAATACCAGAACAAAGAACTCAGGGACCAAAGATTTGAGACACTAGGGAATAAAGAGGCCTCAGTATCTTGAACTGTGGGGTGTCAGCACCGTCCTCCTGGGAGTCAATGGGAGAAGTCCTTGACCACCATGACTGGAATAAACTATATCAAAGAGACAGCTTTTTAGAAGTGTCTAATGTGGCTCAGCGCCTATAGCTCAAGCGGCTAAGGCGCCAGCCACGTACACCTAAGGTGGCGGGTTCGAATCCCCAGCCCGGACCCGCCAAACAACAATGATGGCTGCAACAAAAAAATAGCCGGGCGTTGTGGCGGGCGCCTGTGGTCCCAGCTACTTGAGAGGTGGAGGCAGGAGACTCGCTTGAGCCCAGGAGTTGGAGGGTGCTGTGAGCTGTAATGCCACGGCACTCTACCCAGGGGGACAACTTGAGGCTCTGTCTCAAAAAAAAAAAAAAAGAAGTTTCTAATGTCATAGCGAAAATACTAGAACAAGAACTCAAGGACCAAAGATTTGAGACGCTAGGGCATAAAGAGGTCTCAGTATCTTGAACTGTGGGGGTCAGCCCCGTCCTCCCAGGAGTCAATGGGAGAAGCCCTTATTCTGAGAGGTATGCTGATTTTGAGATGCTTCTATCATCTGTCTGTAAGTCTGGATCATTGAGCTTATATTTATTTTGTAGTTCTAGTATATACAATTAATAAGTGAAGAAAGTACTTATGAATCTCAAATTTGAGGTCTCTCTTGTGCCTTTTATTCCCCTAGGTAACCCCCAGATTTGGTGCAGAAGCCAAAAAGATTCAAAGCCATTCGTAGCCATGATAAGACGGATTTTCATTAATAGTGGCAGATATGTGATTGTTTTTGCCTTATAGCGATTTATGTTTAAATGAGAAATTATTCCACCTAAGAATACCTGACAACCAGGCTCTTCACATTTTTCTTTTTAAATGTGATAGGCCTTTAGACAGACCCAGAAAGCAGAGCATGGACTAGTTGTGTTACCTACATTGGTTCCAAATACAGGATTCCAGCTCGTGAGTTCTGCTAAAAACCTGGAAAATGGGCAGAAGTTTCCAGATAATTTATACATTCAACCCCCCTGGTACCAGTAAGAATCACCAGTGAAATAAAGCCTGATAGATGTACGTGTCTCCTTCACAGACTGGCACAGCTAATGTGGAAGTGCGTCCTTCCTGAAGGGAATTGTCTCACCACGACAGTGCAGTGAACAGAATGTACAAAACACACAGACCAAACTCTACGTAGATATTTTTAAAAACTCCCTGAGCTGAATTCTCAAGGCCAAGTGATTTTTACATAAGGCTTCAAATTTCACACATGCTTGATGAAATGTGCTTGGTAAACTGTACAGTTTTTCAACTTGGAATTTTTTTAATATATAAAATTATGATTTTATATTATTTGCTCAGCAGATTTAAGAACTCAAGGAATAAATTCCTCCTTTGACCTTCTCACTGATATTCGTATGATCCTGTGTAAGTTGCCGTCTATATTATCATGATCAGTCATTTTTTGGCATCTAAAAATGTTTCTGGGAATATAAGGATTAACGTGGAGCTATAAAAGTGGGGAAAATAGACCAAATTTGCTGCCCCAATTCCTTTTCTGCCCTGATCAAATCCTAATGTCTTATTCACTACTTTTCCTCAAAGCCTCCTTGATTTCCTTCTTCCTCGGCCAGAGTCTGTTTGCTTTTAGGTCCGCGGAGCAACCTAACTTCCCCAGCAGAAGGTACTCGTAGATTCTTTTAAAAATATGCCTGGCACCACAGTGCTGGGTACTGAAGTTTCAATAGTAAATTAATTCACACATACCAGCCTTCTTCTACCAAGCTCGTTTTGTAGGGAATGTTAACTTACAGCACATCCTTAACTCATTCCAGGGTTATATTCCTGGAACCTCTCACTTATTGCCCAGTGGGAGGAATTTCCCCCAGAATCCTTTTGCTCTTGGAGGGCGAGTAAAGGTCCGGATTTTGTTTCCAGCCCTCCTTGTGTAGCACGTTGCCACAGCAGCGGGAATGACTGCTGACTTTGCTGTTTTCCTGGCATGGTTTTTGGTTCTGAGGCCTCCAGCTGCATTGCCACGCAAGACCCGCGCTGTCCTGTGGTCTCAGAGGTGGCTGTGCTGCTATAACTCTAGAGTGCAGTCCTGAGAACTTCTTGTCACCGTCCGATGAATCAAAAATGATGGAGACAGACATTTACAGAGCTCTTGGTTTCCCAGAGCCTAGAGACAACCCCCCATGACTATGTGAAGTGGCAAAGTGGGAACTCCGTCAGCAAAGAGTCAGTGCACTGGCTTGTCAGCAGAGACACTTCTCTATGCTGGTCAGACCAGCACTCAACTTTTGGGTCTAATAACGTGCAGGTACACACACATGCCCAGCTCTGTTATAGTGAGGCCAGAATTCATCAGGCTTTCGTGATCTTGAAAACATTAAAGTCTGAAGAAACTCCTAATAATTGACCTGGAAAGGAGAAGGGCTTTGGGACATCAGTGAGCTGCATCTTCAAATCGGGTTGTCACATGGAAATTGATTTGGGTTTGCCCTTCAGGACGTAAGTGGACCAATGGGCAGGCAAGAGAACGGCCACTTTATCTCAACCCGAGGACAAACTTCCTAATTAGTGCCATCTAAAAATGGCCCGTGCTGCCGGGGGACACAGTGAGCTTCCTGTCACTGGGGGCACTGAGGCGTGAGCTGGGTGACACATGGCGAGGGTACTCGGGGGATCGAGCTGCAGGCTGGGGAGGGAATGCTGGCTTAGATGGTGTCCGACATGTCTGGCACATCTGTGACTTTCTGACTGTGTAGAACCAGTGGTCCCCGAGGACTCTGTGAGCCCACGATGAATGAACAAGATGATACTTGCCTCGCTCTGAGACCCTTGGGAAAGAAACCAGTGGCAAAAGTGGATAATGTTTTTAAAGAGATGATCATTAAAGCCTCATGTGAAGGATGAAACCTCACCTAGAGAGAGCTCTCTAAGCAGCTTCTGTTATTATAAATCTCGCTACAGCTGCCACCTGTCTCTGTAACGAGGGGCCCACCCCATCAAGCACAGGCCTCCTGTGGACCGACGGGGCTCCAAGGGGAGCTGTGGACAGGGTCTTCCCACTCTGAACAACACAGGCCTGAGGTCCACTAGTGGACCCTTTGAGTGTTTGTACACACAGAATAACACCCTGGGACCTAGCGGCAGGGAAGGGTGGGAACTCTGAACTTTCTTAACTTGAAACTTTGTAAAGATAGCACAGGAAATGCCATGAATGAACCTCATGGATTTTATATGGTTTATTATAGACATTTGAACCTTATGCTAGAAAATCACATGCTGTGATGCACTTGCTTTAACTCCAGACTTCCTTTACAAACAGATGAAGCCTTTGGCTACAGGTGAAGAAGCTCACACATTGGGGTCCCATGCAATGCTGGGACAGAGAAGGATCCCCCATCTCTAATGTACAGCTCTGCAAAATGCCTCTCCTTGCCCCTGGCATAGTGGAGTCTTCGATCCCACCTCTCTGCACTGTGTCTAGTCTGTGCTAATCTGACGGTGTGAGCAGTACCGTGCAGCCTTGATGGATTTCAGAGCAAAAATAGCCGTTTGCAACCTGAACACAAAGGAGTTATTGCTCTCAGAAAGATCGGAGACTCCTGGTGCCGGCTATAAGAAATAGGCTTTTGTTATTTTAAAATGGGTATTTATAAATGAGGCCCCTGGACTGTGGTCCCTTCTTTGGTCTCTGCTTAGTCCCATCCTGATCAGCAGTTTTGAGGCAAGCCTCAGAGGAACAGAGAAAAGCAGTCACAAAGCAGCAGAAAACAAGCCCTTCTCGCAAGAAACGCCGTCCAGTTTTAACCCTCTGGTTTTCCCTGAATTTCAGATGTTTCCTATTTGCTCAGCCAGGAGTAATTGGTCCCACCTGCAGAGACTCTCAAGCGTGTTCCCCATCTTTTTCATGGCACGCCCTCCGACTGTCCCTGAAGTAGGAGAAGCTCCATGGGACAGAATTCTGCGCTGGGAGCCTGCTAATGAGCTAAAGTCTACAAAGGAAGCATGCGGATGGCACCAGATCCCTCCCATAACCTATAGGAAGGAGGGAGTTGAATGCTTGGGCTCCTGGGAGACAAAGGGGAGTAGGATGCAGCAGTCAGGCTCTGCAGCACGCCCAGAATTTGCCTAGCTCTGTACCTAGGATGTTTAAGGGAGAGAAGAGATGACACTTCAAGCCTGTGTACTAATGAGATAGCTGTGATTGTTAACATCCGTGTGCCCAAATTGCAACTTCCCAAAGAGAGATCCCAGAGGGAGGCTATCCTAGCTCTGACTTGCAGCAAGCTCTTCCTCTGACCGTTTGTCATGAAAGTGACGGGTCTGCTATACCTGCTTCCAGACACACCCATGAGTGTGAAACAAACAAGGCCAGCCTTTCTGGGCCTCCCCCTCATGCTCACACCACATTCACACTAGTGGGAAAAAAGATTCATTGGTGTTCAGGGCTGTTTCTCTGTCCTGAACCCAGCTGCTCATGAGATTTAGTATCAGGACAAACCCATGAGCCCACTCCCCACCTCATATCTTCAGAAACCATGAAAGTGCATTAAATGGGATGTCCTTGTGAGCAATTTACAAGGTGGCTGGTAAGAGCCACAGATCAGCCTTGCAGAGAATTTATTTCCAAGTAAGTTGATACCAGAGTTGTTTACTGAAGTGTTATTCATGCCAACAACTTAATACCAGAGCCAGTGTTTGAAAATCCAGTGAGAAATCGGTGCTCAAAAATGTGAATTAAATACTTCTTGCAGGACGCCTCTTGGCAATTTTTGGATTTAGCCTGGCACGTTGATTCCACGCGTAAGTCTACAATGTCCCCAGTTCTTACCAGCTGCCTGTACCACGTGGCTGCTCCTTGTTTACCGGGAACGTAGCACTGGAGACAAGCCTGGTGCTGAGATCTTTCAAAACATCGGAGTTTCCCCTAAGATAAGAGAGCAACTTCAAGCTTAATAATTGAGGTTTTGACCTGAATGTCTATTTCTTATCTGTCAGCAATTTTTGCTTTAGAGAGTAACCAGAGATAACCTTAGTAGCATAAGGAAGGCTTACAGAGCAAAGGAGGAGACACAGCTATTGCAACATACTCTTCCCAGAACTGCATTTCGTTGGCCGATACCCTCAGACTTCATGTCAGTTTCCTTCATGATTGCTTCCTGGGCTTGTTATTTTTGTCCTCTTCTGACACAGGCTTTATATGTGATGAGAAACACCAGGGAATTCAAGCCAGGCCAGTGAACAAGGGAAGGCCCGTTAGCTGTGGCTGAGCAGATGAGAAGTGATGGCCGGCTGGCTGCGTGCGAAGGACCTGGCTGGGCTGCCCTTGCGGTGGTGTTTGGAAGGATTTTCTAATTTGTGTGGAGTCAATCAGCTCACCCGGACACACAGACCCTCTTACTGAGCTTTAGCAGTTACCCTTAAAAGTTCTCATTCACAGCCACCCGACCGATGACTCCTAAGTTTCAGGAGAACCCTGAGAAGAGCTGTTTGTTAATATAAGAGTGCAAAGCTGTGAAGGTTTGGGATGGTTCTTGTGCAAAGTCGTGAAGGTTTGGGATGGTTCTTATTGGTCAGCCGTGGGGATGTGGTTTTTCATTGGTGGGTTCTTTCTGCTTAAGGTTTTAAAAACAAGATCCTTATTCCTGAGTGGGAGAGAGTCATATTCCTGGAAGGAAGAAGTAGAGGGGCAGTGTCTCAGTCCGTTCTGGTGCCGTAACCAAACCAACTTGGGCGGCTTCTAAACGACAGACATGTACCTCCCCCAGTTCTGAAACCTGAAAGTCTGAAAGGAGGGTGCTGCAGACCCAGTGTCTGGGTACCTGACACCGTCCTGCTCTGTCCTCACACAGCGGAAGGGGGAACTCTTTATAAGGGCACTGACCCCATGATGTGGGATCAGCCTTCATGACCGTCACCTCTCAAAGGTCCCACCTCTGAATAGTCCCATCTTGGGAGCTGGGATTTTAACATGTGTGTTTTAGGGTAACAACATGTACAGACCAGCAGGCAGAGAACAAATACCTCCCACTGTGCAGGCCAGTAAAGAAGGGCATGGACTGCCCTCCAGCCCCCCATCCTGTTCATGGCATGCCCGTCCCGTGGTGGGGGAACCATGCTGTGAAGGAAGAAGGTGGTGTCAGCGTCCTCCTCTGCTGTGGTGGCGAGTGGGCAGCGGCTGGGCAGAAGAAAGGACCCACTAGACCTCACTCTTTTTCTCTCCGTCTTCCTTGTCCCCAAACCTGGTCCTCTTGGGGACTTCTCTAGTCAAATCTGTCCCTGCCTCGGCCATTATCAACTTTTACTAAAAGGATCCATCAGGGAGCCCCTAGTTTACAAGTCTAATGCTTGTCTCTCTGCCCTGTGGGTCTGAAATCGGACCAGTCGGCCTTTCTGGAATAACGAGCCCTACTACCAGACACATGTGGAACTGACCCGTGGCAGAAAACCAGGGTGTAAATTTGCCACGTGAAATGGGCCTTTCTCTTTCGGTTTGCTCTTTCGAATGTGTGTTCAAGTACTGAAGTACATAACAGAGGACTGGTAGTCAGAATTAGCAACAGTCACAGACAGGCTGCCCTGAGTTTTGTGATGGGGTCTCGTGCTATTGCTCAAGCTGGTCTTGAACCCTGGCCTCCAGCGATCTTTCTTCCTCAGTTATCCTCCCTGGTTGCTGGGATTACAAGCATGAGGCACCATGCTTGGCCAGTCTGGCTGTATCAGAGCCGACTAAATCATCCCTGTATTTCTAAAGTGCTCAACCTTGGCAGACCCAAATGTGAGTGACTGTCGGACTTGGGATTTCTCTCCCTGAGTCTAATGCCCAGGCTAGAGTGCTGTGAAGTCAGCTTAGCTTATAGAAACCTCAAACTCCTGGGTTCAAGTGACCCTCCTGCCTCAGCCTCCCAAGTACTGGGACTACAGGCACCCACTGCAACACCCAGCTAGTTTTTCTATTTTTAGTAGAGACGTGGTCTTGAACAGAGGACTTTGAGGAGTCCTCCCACCTTGGCCTTCCGGGGTGCTAGATTGACAGGCATGAGCAGGCAGGCCTGGCCCTAATAATGTCTCCCGACACGGAAAGGAGCTAAACCTTCCCTAGGTTTCCTCTTGGAGCAATGTGTACTCCTGGTTTAAATACAAGGCAAATAGCTCTCATGCTTTTACCAAGTTATAAGATGGGCACTGGCATAAAAGTTGCTAGAAACCATACTTTCCCATAAAAGCAAAAGGAGCTACAGCCAAAGTCATGTGTTGGTTATTAGCCTGGGTGCCGGATGCTGTGGGTAGAGGCTCTGAGAGTGGCTAATGCCGGTGTCTTCTCACCCAGGCCAGTGAAAGACGCGTTCATCTCATCGTGTCCCGCCAGGTCCGAGGACAGAGCCCGGACATCTTTCAGGAAGCCAGCTGGGGCAGCAATGGCAGCCAGTCCCCAGGGCCAGGGCGGAGGAGCAACTCTCCCAAGGTAAGGCCCAGCCAGGGCATGTCCGTTGCTCCTAGAAGGAGCTAATTCTTGGGAAGGCTGCTCATTTAACATTTCAGAGTGCCACCTCTGGACTTTGTGACTTAGAGAAACATTCCAAAGTCCTATCTTCAAGCCTTGGTGAGATAACACAGGTCTGACATCCGAGCAGGAGAGAGGAAAATGCAGGAGGGTTTGGAACCCAACCATGGAGGCCTCATATAGGGACCTAATTTCCAGTCTCAGCAAATAGATGTCACTTTTTACCAAGAGACATTTTATTTAAAAAATGTTTTCCTTTCACTTGGACTTTCTTGGTTTCTGGTTTTTGAATTTCCAAATCTGCCTGGAAATTAAAATAGTGCTTCTGCTACCATTTTTAATATGTTTGCATTTGCCAAAGGGCCCATGAAGATAATTTAAAAGCCTATGTGACATTAGGGAATGGTGAGACATGGGTCAAACCACAGGGCACATGTCCTGTCCTGTGGCATTCAAATCCAAAAAAAATTTTAAAACCCCATGGACCAAGTAGAATTTATCTGTAGGTAGAATCCATCCTTCCAGCTAGCAGTTTGCAGACTGTGTTTAAACGGGATGGCTCAGCCCGTTTGTACTCCTGTCTGTGGCTTCTATTAGAGGCAGTGTCTTAACCTTCCCATCTGGGTGCGTGTCTAAGGAACACAAACTTTGGCCCAAAGTAAGAGTCTAGTGGGTTGGCAGGGAGCTTCTATCTGTCCCTTCCCCTGGATTCTGGTTTCATTATATCACTTGTAACTAAAAGAATATCTTATAGGTGGCCCATTCTTCTTGCAACACAGTGAGCTATGCTTTGGTTGGAATAACTCACAAGCTGAATTTTTGAGCAATGCACGGACACAGAAACAGTACTCAACAACTTTGATTATGGAGCATCTCTGCTTTACAATACTCTATAAATTACAGAGCCTACAAGATACAGGCTATACTCCAGCCAGCAAGACATGCCCCCGAAATTCATAAATTCCATGTTTGTTTACAGTAAGCAATCTGAACAGACCAAGGATATCCTGCTCATATGTTTAATGGGTAAAGACTCACTTGTGTCTTTTTTTCTAGTAAGTCAGCATGTTTAAGTTGAACTGATAGTCTTTATTAATGGAAAACTAGTTGATTGGTTTAATTAACTAATTGCTTAACATTTTTATCTAATTAATTGTAGTTGAATTAACTAAAATATATTATATCCTAATTCGTTAAATTACGGGAAATGAGGTCTCCATCCACACTGTGGTTTTGTAATTCCTTCCACCTCCCCATCATGAGTCATGGAAAGAGCCCGGAGGATCTAATCCTACTTTTGTTACCACCCTCTATCATGTGACTTAATGCCTGGAAACCCTGCTGTGGGAAATCGTATTTATTTTAATTTATATTATATCTGACTTTGTGAGATGTCCTCCCAAAAAGGGTGGTATATTTAAAATAAAACTAAGATATATAGGGCACTTTAATTGTTTAGGTTTTTATGCCACTAAAATGTTATTTGATTTAGGAAACAATGTGACTTTTAGAAAATCACTTAAAAGATTCAAGAAATACCAAAGAAGGCAAACCAGGATTTGTGGGACAGAAAGATTTTAGCCAATTGACAAGTTAAGGGACAACAGTCACCAAATTTAGGAGTGTGGTTACCTCTGTGGGAGAGGAAAGAAATACGACCAGAGAGAAGTCAAACAGAGACTAAGTGGATGCAGAATGTTCATTTCTCATACTGGGTTTTGAAGTACATGGGTAGGACGCTCTGTTGTTATTTATACTTCTTTTATTTGTCTAAAATGTTTTATTTAAAAAATCCAAGGCAAATATAGATACACTTTTATAGTTCAAGTGATAAATACTCAGATGCCCATAAGATTTTTTAATCAGCTTTAATTATTGCCTCATAAATTATGTTTTTAAATATGGGGGAACATTCCGAGGGGTCCAAAGTTGAGGCAGGCATGGAGAAGTGGGGAGAAAAGATGGATGGAAAGGATGATCTCGGCTGTATTTAACTCTCCTCCTCCCCAGCCACAGAAGGCAACTCTGCAGGTGAGGGCTCCACGGGGAGACGTGGGTTTCTCCATTGCTAATGTGAATCTCACTGGTGAGGAATTTCAGAGGCCCTGGGAGACACAGGCGGGACACATGGACACAGATCTTATTTGTGGCACTGCAGTCATTGTCTCGAGCCCTCTGTGGCTCGGCTAAACATCTCTTTGCTCAGCACAGACAATCCTGTTTGGTACACACTTAGGAAGTGGGAAATAAGACACTATATAAAATATGGTTATTTTTGTTTAATTTAGAAAAAAATTCCTGATATTCATAAATGACAAGAATTTTGTGTTTTAATTCTGCCTCTCTGCTATCAGGAATAAATGACTCATTTGAGAAAATTTAGGTGCAATTCACTTTGAATGTTTGCTATTTCTCCATCCTGTCCCTCCCTCCATCTAACCGTTCCCTCGGAAATGTAAACATTCTCTGAGTTAGTCCATAGAGTTTGCAGATAAAGCCACTCTATTATGGTGGACACAGGTAAGGTGAGGGTTTTGTTAGTGTCTTTCTCTGTGGTTTCAAGGACCACCATCATGTTTATTCAATGTATGTAATTTATGTAATCTTGGCAGTTTTTGCACATAGAAAATGCAAATCCAAATGTGAATACATGTGCACTGTTTTTCTGTCTGTGCCTTCAGCCCCCTCACCCTGCAGTTACTTGTCGGGAGAAGGTTGTGAGTATCCGGAAAGACCCCAGTGAATCTCTTGGCATGACCGTTGCAGGGGGAGCATCACATCGGGAATGGGACCTGCCGATCTATGTCATCAGTGTCGAGCCTGGAGGAGTCATAAGCAGAGATGGAAGGATAAAAACAGGTAAAAAGTCAGGGGACGTAAGGGCCTGGGGTGGCAGAGGATTGTGAGAATAAGCCCTTCACCATGTTGGGTAACTGTTTTCAGAATTAAGAGAAGGTTAGATGATCTGGGAAGGACATCCGTTACCCATTGACCATGACGGGTTCAAGTATAGTTCCTAGAATGGGTTTCACTTCTCTTAGTTCGTAGAGGTTGATGTGGGGCAACTTGCCTGCTAGTAAAAAGATAGAACTGCGGGACTGTCCCGGTGATTACTAGGGAGCTGCTACAGGCATGGACAAGTTGTCTGTATCTAACGGCATGATTTGGTTCCGTTCGTTCTGAGCGATTCTTCACTGCGTTGATCCAGTGATGACACAAATTCATGAATTGCCCCATTTTATGGGTTGGACAGGGGAAGTCATTTGATAAATTGGATTCACTGAGTATATATTAAGTGAAAGTACCGTGCTAGGTACTTTTCCATTGGTGGAAAGTGTTTCAGTACATTAATCTCTCATGTTGTGAGCGACTTTGAGTAAAGGAAGGTGATGTCAAATTTGCTCCTACAGACAAGTATCCTTAGTAGTGTTGTCAACTCATATGAAGGGTCGCAGGGTTATCTCTTGTCACAAAGGTCCAGAATCAAGAGATAAAATGTGAAGTTTCCAAAGTGTAGCTGCTCAGCCGGAGGAGCCCTGGAGGGTGGGCGGTGTGGTGGGGGGTTTAGTCACCCAGGGCGTGGGTCAGGAAGGACTCAAGCCCTCCCCATCTTTCTCCTCTTGTCTTTTTGCTTCTGCTGTGACCATTCTCTATAAAACAATTATGAGCAAAGGAAGACAGAAAAACAGGAAGACGATACAAGAATAGAAAGCAGAGAGAGAGAGATAAAGATAGCACGAAGTGGGAGAGCAATGCACATAGTGGGAGAGCAATGAGGCCAAACAGCATGGCTTGTCAGCAAGAGAATGAGCCAGAGGGTTACACGACAGGCTAGATGGAGATAGTCCTGCACATAGTAGGTGGGGTTATACGACAGGCTAGATGGAGATGGTCCTGCACATAGTAGGTGCTTAACCCATGGGAGCTGTTTTCACCTTTATGACGAACTCTTCTTTCCACCTCTAAGAGCACCATCCCAAGCCCATTTTCTGTAACTACCGTAGACCCCTCTTCCACACGCTGTCAGGTCAGCCCACATTCGTCAGGTGTCCACCGCGCACCGGGCTCCGTGCAAGTGCTGGAGCTTCTGCCACGCGCTTTCCCTTTATGTTAAAAACAGGGAGCAAAAAAGGAGCAAAAAAGTAGGTTTTCTTTGATTAAATAGTGAACAAGGTTAATTTATGTTCCTGCCTCTGTTCTCTAATCAAAACTTGCTGGTACCTTGGAATGCACACACTATTTACTTCATGTCAAACATGAGGGGCTGAGGACACCCCCTCACCCTCTCCACGTCCATCCCCACAACCCAGTCAGTCCCTGCCCCTTGCACTCTCAGTAGGAGGCGCTGTTCATACCCTCAGTAAAGGTGGCTTCTGCCTCTCTGGCCATCAGGTGACATTCTGTTGAACGTGAATGGGACTGAGCTGACCGAGGTGAGCCGGAGCGAGGCAGTGGCATTACTGAAAAGCACGTCCTCCTCAGTGGTGCTCAAAGCTTTGGAAGTCAAGGAGCAGGAGCCAGAGGAAGACTGCAGCAGCCCCGCAGCCCTGGACTCCAACCACAACATGGCCCCACCTAGCGACTGGTCCCCGTCCTGGGTCATGTGGCTGGAATTACCTCGGTGAGTCCCAGCGTGACATCCCTGTAGGAGGAAACGATTACATTTCTTTCACTCTTTGGGGCTGATTCATAGTACAAGCATCTTAATGAGACCCAGTCTTGGTTGTGGGACTGTTCGAAATAATTCTGTCTTCCCATTTGTAACTGAAAGTGCACACAGAGACGCCAGGGCAGGGACGGAAGCCTGGACTGGAGGCACCAGCAGGCATCCATGCTGGGCGCTCCCAGGGCTGCCATGCACAGCTGTGCAGGGTGTCCCCGCAGACAGAAGGAGCTTGGAGCACAGGCTGTGTTTGTGCATCCTCGAGCTGAGCTGTACCCACCAGGGAAGGGTCACCTGTGCCTAATTTGCTAGTGGCGGCCCTGGGAGCATTGCTTCGAGGCTGACTCCCTTCTGGGGCTGTGTGTGCCTGTGTGGTTTTCAGGTGGCCCTGGCTCTCCATAAACAGAGCCACAGAACACACTGCCTTCGCCCAGACTTTCAAGCATCTGCTGGCTGGGGACGTTGCTCAGATCTCTGTCCTCAGTGCCTGCTCCTGAAAAGTTCTTGTACAGAAATTCAGGAAGCAGCTTGGCTACCATTGCAGTGTAGTATAGCTCGAGCCTTACAGTACAGCCTCTGTTCCTTTCACACAATCACTTCAGGGAAGGATTTGGGGTCAGCCTTACTAAATGGCTATCACAGAAATGAAATACTCAAAGAGCAGATAAATTGGTTTCTTACGTCATCAGAGCATAAACTATTGTCTTTGAAAAGCTTACCTTGCTAATTCCAGATGCATAATTTAAATGTTAAATATTAGAGTAACTGACAATGATATACTAGCATAGGATTGAAAAGAATGAAAGCAAGATGTTGGGTTTTAGAACATTTTTCTGGAGGGTGGAGATATGTCTCTCTCTTTTTCTCCTTTTGTAATTTATATTGAGGGATTTAAAAAAAAAATCCTGCCTCAAAGATACACTGACCTAGATTCCTTTTTGAGTCTTCCATAGTTAATAAATTATTTTTAAAGTCAGTACATTTTTTAAACTCCTTAAGCAGTTGAAAACTGAGCATTGAGGCTGTTTAAAAGTCTTTAAACATTTTAGAAGTGGGCCTGAATGGAAGAAGTGAATGTTACTTTAAATAGAATTTTATTAAAAAAAAAAACTTCTGAAACCAGTATCTATTAAAATAAGTCATTTTTATTTTTTTATTTGAAAGCTACTTTGTCACGTGATCAGTATAATCATAGTTCCTCATCAATTCATTCGCATAAGAGAAGACATGTGATAAGCTTTTTTACTCTAGATAGAACCATGTGCTTTTTACTCCAGATATACCTGAATTGCTAGAAATTTAGTCTGCAAATAGATTTTCCTTTCTTTCTTTTTTTTTTTTAGAGACAGTCTTACTTCATAGCCCTCAGTAGAGTGCTGTGGTGTCACAGCTCACAGCAACCTCCATCTCCTAGGCTTAGGCGATTCTCTTGCCTTAGCCTCCCGAGTAGCTGGGACTACAGGCACCCACCACAACGCCCCGCTATTTTTTTGTTGCAGTTTGGCTGGTGCTGGATTTGAACCCACCAGCCTCGGTATATGGGGCCAGAGTCCTACTCACTGAGCCACAGGCACAGCCCTAGATTTTCTTTTTAATTCACAGAAATTTTTAAGTTACAAACCTACTTAGCCAAGCATTTCCCCCATTCACTTAACAGAGTGTGAAGAAACCTGTTTGCCCTAGTGTATGATGTAGCCATTTACCTAAGGTTCTCCACCTATGAAGGAAAACAATAAAGCATGTCCGCAGGTGCAGACACAGGGAAGCCATCGTAGTTATATGGGCAGTGCTGGAGTCTGGGCCGTGGGAGCTTGTTTTGAACCAGTGGGTGTCAGATACAGCAGATCCTACAGGACAGTGCAGGTGTGCCTGTCAGGTGTGCAGCGGTGGCCCCGGCATGGCAGCTCCAGGCAGTGTCCCTGCCATTACCAGGTGCCATCCCACTGGAGGAAATTCAGAAAACACTGAAGACTTTCTGCTTTATTCTTTGTTGGCTCTCGGGGCCCACATTCCACATCTGGAAGTCTTTCCAAACATGCTCTCCTCTGGACGAGGAGGATAGCAATACACACTAACTCATTTCTCCTCTTGCCTAAGAATTTTAACCTTTTACTCTCCTAAAACTCTTAAGCACAGAGTAGTTAACTAATTTGCCTGAGGTCGCATGGCCAGTTAATAGGCACAGCTGGAATGTGAACCAGGCGGTCTTGTCTTGGCATCTATGACCTGAACCGCGATCTAATTCTACGTTTTCTGTGCATTCTCAAGAGGATGCTAAGTCCATATTCAGCTTTAATAGTTGGAGCTAAACCATTTGTGTCCTCTCCACCATAAAGCCAGTGTCGGGGGAATTCGAATGCGTACAGATTTTTGTCCCTCTCTAGGTATTTCATGTAGCCATCAGCATAATAAGTATCACTTACATCACTGCTTTCCTCGTAGGCCTCAAGTTCCTTGTCATTTTCTTGTCAGCTCTCCTGTATGGTGATGGTTTATGTGTGATAGTCAGCCAGAAATCATTTCAAGAACAAAAATATTTTTTAAATATTTCTTTCTTTTATACCCACCCCAAACCTCCATGTATGTAATGTGTGCTGTGAACGCATTTTATGTGTTTACTATCACAGTGAGAGGAGCCTCTGAAATAAAAGAACGTCTCGTGTTTCTGAAGGCCTTCAAATGACTCTGCTTAGCAGGAATTCGTTGAATGAAATAACCCAGTAAGGCTTTATGTACCAGGGAAAGCCTTCGTGGGCCTCATAACCTAGTGTGCAAAAAATGTCACAATAAATTGTTTAAACTTGTGAGTTATAAAAGCCATAATTAAACTATTATGAATATGTTGTAGGCACACAGGGCTTTGGGAACCTAGAGAAGATATTGGAGTGAATGGCAGTATATTTCATCTGGTTGGAGGATACAAGTGATACAACAAAAATAGGAGAGTATTTTGCCAATAATGCCAATTACTTATTTTCATAATTGTGCTCTGTAACAACCAACTGCAAAACCTCAGTGGCATGCAACAGTAAGAACATATTTTGCTCCTGAGCCTGTGGGGTCCAGCTGATCCAGGCTGGCTTGGTTGATCTTGGCAGGCTCACCTGGGCTTTTGCACTCTGCTCTGGGCCCCATAGATACTGCTTGCTGACCATGTTTGCATGTGCAGGGTTTGGCTGTGGCAAACACCCACTGATGCTCTTTGGCTTTGGCTGAGCCCAGAATCAGACGAGGAGGACACTACAAAGTTCTGTAGTAAAGAGCATGGATAACATGGAAGGGTGAAGAATTGGGGCCATCAGTGCAATTATTTTGCCATAGTAAGGAAGAGTATTGATAATCTCAAAGAACTTTTGTTTATGTAGGTTATATCTGTAATTGTATTTACCTTAGGATAAATTAATCTTAGAAAATGTATTGTTATTTAAAATAATAAGCCCAGTATATGTTAATGTAAATAATGTATCTTTTATGAAAAACAACTTCCAAAAAACCTACAAGAATGGCATTGTTTCATATTTTTGCAAACCGTTAAGATACCTGGATTCCCACATTTGCTTCTGCACTTCATCTGCTGCCTTGTTACCCATCACGTGGCCTCTGGAAAATGTTACAAGACAAAGTGGGAGTGAAAAGGCAAATCACTTCTTCTTATTATGTCTTGTTACTATTATGGAAATGGTCTTTTGGTCCTTCTGATATCCCAAAAGGCATGCCCTGGGAACCACTCTTTGGAGGAGAGTTTAAGATAAAGATAGATTTGGGCAGGATTAATATGCAGATGGTACAGTACGGAGCTCAGTGGAATATTGGAGTCCACTGAGAAGTGGGCTGAGGAAAGGGGAGAGCTTGGAGGAAACAGAGAAAGAACAACCAGTGAAAGAACAGAAAAAATGTCCTTTGGATTTGGCCTAATGGGCGGTCAGGGGCTCAGGCAGGAGTTTTATGAAGATACAGAGGGTAGAGGTGTGGTTGCAGGGAGTCGTAGGTGAAAGTCTTAGGAGAGGGAGAGGTGGCAAGTCCTCAGTAGAGCATGTCACACAGTAGAGAGGTGGGGAGGGTACATTTTAAAAAGAGCCCGTATTTCAGTCATCTTCTTCAGTGACCTCAGCCCAAACTCACACTTGTAGTCTATAGACTGTTCTAACTCATAGAAGAGGACTCTGAGTACACACCTGTAGTCTGTAGACTACTCTAACTCGTAGGAGAGGGCTCTGAGTACACACTTGTAGTCTATAGACTATTCTAACTCATAGGAGAGGAATGAGTTCACTCGACCCGTTTCTTCTGTCTTCACCTCTCTCCCAATGCCTGTAGAGTCCATGGGCAATCACGTCAGCCATCTTTATTTTTTTTAGAATTGTATTTTCCACTTTCTTACTCCATTACCCTACTGTACTGGACTGGCAAAAACATAACCCCCAGAATTATCCAATTGTGTACATTTTTTCCAGGCTTAAAATAAGATCTCAAAATGGTGCTGGTAAAAATCAAACTGATGGGTTGGCACCTGTGGCTCAAGCGGCTGAGGTGCCAGCCACATACACCTAAGGTGGCAGGTTCAAATCAAGCCTGGGCCCACCAAACAACAATAATGGCTGCAACCAAAAAATAGCCAGGCATTATGGCGGGCGCCTGTGGTCCCAGCTACAAAATCAAACTGACTGGCTCAGCACCTGTGGCTCAAGTGGCTAAGGTGCCAGCCACATACACCTAAGGTGGCGGTTAGGTGGCGGGTTCGAATCCAGCCTGGGCCCACCAAAACAACAATGATGGCTGCAACTGAAAAATAGCTGGGTGTTGTGGTGGGCACCTGTGGTCCCAGCTACTTGGGAGGCTGAGGCAGGAGACTTGCTTAAGCCCAGGAGTTGGAGGTTGCTGTGAGCAGTGAAGCCATGGCACTCTACCCAGGGGGACAGCTTGAGGCTCTGTCTCAAAAAAAAAAAAATTAAACTGACTTCCTTTAGATTCCTGGGCTTCGTCAACATTCAGCTGGGCCCACAGTGCCGCCCAGTGTGCCATGATAGCCATCCGTCAGCTCTACCCTGTCATTCTTTACAGTAGCTATGTCTCATGGACCCTGAGCAATTTAAACCTCCAGCATCTCCACCCCTTTCTCCCTAGAAGATAATTTTGCTTTCTACTTCACAAACTAAAATCCAGGCCCTTTAGATTACACCTTCTATAACTTTCGGCCGTCACACCTCTTGTATCACCTGAATACTTCCTATCCAGCCTTCCTTTGCCTCCTAGGACCATGCAAGAGGAGCCCCCTGTCCTCTCAACAGTGATGTTCTGGTTGTCCCCCCTGCTGCCTCTCACTGATCCTCCCACCCCTTCCTGTGGTCTCCAATCCTCCCTCTCCACTGGCTGTATCTTCTTACTAGTTCAACATGTTCAAGTCTCTTCCGTGTTCAACAACGGCAAGCTGCTCTCTAGCAGGCCGACTTCTGGAAGTGATTGACCCTTGTACATCTACTCTCTTCTTTTCCTCCTCACTCACAGCTCTTGCCACAAAATTACACTCATCCATATCGCCGAAGACCTCTTTATGGATTAACCCAATGGACACATTATAGACTTCCTCTTGCTTTATTTCTTTGCAGTATTTTCTCATCCTCATAGTCCTTACTTATATCATTACCAACAATCACGACCCCAAAATCTCCTTTTCAAGCATTTCACACTGACCCTCACCTCCAATCTTCCCAGATCACGAAATGGTGCCGCATTCCAACACATTTGTTGTTCCATTGGGCAGATGTCTGCTCTTATGTAGGTGGCTGGGGAAGGCCACAGAGAGATGACATTGAGCCCGTGACCTGCACTGACCTGGGCCTCTAAGTGTTGCCTGGCGAAGCCAGACACCGAACCCCTCAAGCAGGGCTTCACTTCCTGGTGGTGCTGCTTTGGAGTCCAGTTGTGCTCTTTGGTTCTGTCTATAATGTAATAGTGTCTGCCTCTTTCCTTTGGTTCGCTTTCTAAAGAGTAGCCAGAAGGCCCCTGGGTGCTGGCTCAGTCTTTTAAAACTATTAAGGCCCTGGGTGGCTCCTGTGGCTCAAAGGAGTAGGGCACCAGCCCCATATACCAGAGATGGCAGGTTCAAACTTGGCCCTGGTCAAAATAAATAAATAAATAAATAAATAGTGCTGGGATAACTGGTTATCCACATGCAGAAGACTGAAACTAGAGCAACACATTTCAGCATTGACAAAAATTGATTTTGGCTGGATAAAAAATGTAAGATGCAAAAAACAATAAAGATTCTAGAAAAGAGTGTGGGGAAAACACTTGAAGATACTGTCCTGGGGGAAAAAAAAACTTGATGAGGAAGACTCCCTTGCCAACTGCAGAAACACCAAAAATAAATAATTGGGACTTGATCAAGCTAAAAAGTTTTGCACAACTACAGGTACCACAAATAAAGCAGACAGCCTTTAGACTGGGAGAAGATTTTTGCATATTATGAATCTAAAAAAAAGGCCTGATAAGTAGAATTTGCAAAGAACTGAATAAAAATAGTAAGAAAAAAATCCCTCTATAAATGGGCAAGAGACTTGAATAGAAACTTCTCCCAGGATGACAGGCAAATTGTCCAACAAACACATGAAAAAGTGCTTACCATCTTTAATCATCACATAAATGCAAATCAAAATCATTTAAGATATCACCTAACCCCAGGAAGATTAGCCCACGTCACAAAGTCCCAAAACACCAGAGGCTGGTGTGGATGTGGAGAGAAGGGAACAATTCTACACTGCTGGTGGGACTGGAAATCAATATGTTTTCTTAAATGTTTAAAACTTAGTGGAAAAGGTATTTGCAGTAGTCTCTTCCAAATCATTTGCCTTTTGGAGAGGTTGCCGAGTAGTGCACTTGATAAACCTCTTACCTTTAAGTACTATAGTCCTTAGAAAATGTGTTTCTTTCTAATAAATAGTAAATAGGAAGATCTGAAGGACACGTGAAATTTTATATCTTTTCCATTTGAGTTATTACTTTGGAAGGTAAAGGAATATCTATCTGGAAAGTGAGTAGTGGGACGGAATGTGAAGGTGATACAGAAGTTGTTTTTTTTTTTATTATCGCTTATAGCATAACTGTGTACATTAATGCAACCATGGGGTACAGTGTGCTGTCTTCACATACATTTCAAAATACTCTCATCAAACTGGTTAACATAACCTTCATGTCATTTTCTTAGTTATTGAGTTAAAACATTCATACTCTGCTTTTGAAAGATTCACTTGTACCCTTGTAAGGTAAACCATAGAAGTGACCACACCAGTCTCCCTCCCTCCCCTCATCCAGTCCCCTCACCCCCCCACCCCTTCCAATATTCTAAGGCTATAATTAGGTTATGTCATTCCTATAAAAGCTATGAATTAGTTTCAAAGTAGGGCTATGTACATTGGATACTTTTTCTTCCATTCTTGAGATACTTTGCTAAGAACGTTTTCCAATTCCATCCATATAAACACGAAGGAGGTAAAGTCTCCCTCTTTCTTTAGGGCTGCATAGTATTCCATGGTGTACATGTACCATAATTTATTGATCCATTTGTGGGTCGATAGGCATTTGGGCTTCTTCCATGACCTAGCAATTATGAATTGGGCTGCAATAAACATTCTGATACAAATATCTTTGTTGTAATTTGATTTTTGGTCTTCTGGATATATACCTAATAAAGGAATTGCAGGATCAAATGGCAGGTGTATTTTTAGTTCTCTCAGTGTTCTCCAGATGTCTTTCCAAAAGGAATGAATTAATAGTTCTGAGTATCTTCACATTGGTGTTTTTAGGCTAACTTTTCTTTCTTTAAACCAAAGCAACTGGAGTTTTTTAATCATAAGCACTTATTGAAGGCCATCTGTTTGCAAGATCCTGTGCTAGCAGTAGGTGATACAATGGCAAACAAGATATTGTAATGCAAACATAGTTCACATATGACCAAACAGACAATCTTTCCCTGAGAGTTTACTCAACTTACGTAAATTCAATAGAAATCAAATTTTGATATTACAAAGTGATCCAGTCTTCTGCAAAGTGCAATTTCTCCATTCAAATCATTCAAAGAGAAAAAGCATATTATGTTGCTTAGTGATGGTGAAGGTTGTTTCCTTTTTCCATTTCTTACTGAAGTTGCCCAAGGGGCCAAAGTAATATTCAGTTTTCAATTTTATGAGTTTATGTCCTTGAGGTTTAGATGCAAAATGAATACATTTACTATAGGACTTCACTAGAGATTTGGTTAGTTCAATATCAAAACATAATGAAATTGTTCTATTCATGGCCATGCCACCTGACTTCCCCCATACATGCTTGCCTAGGCCAAAAGTCAAGCCACACAATACAAACACATTTTCTACCCCTATGTAGCATATTGATGCCCACTGTTGCGTACCTAAAGCAAAACTACAATTTGTATATTCAGTTAAGGAGAGCCTGAAATGCTTTTGCAAGATTTTTCCAAATGTTAAGAAACTTGAAAGTTGAAACCTTTCAAAAATGTAAGAATCAGTAGTCAGTAAATTCTGTTACCTTGAGAGAAATAAAGAAAAAAAATAATGAAGACATTTATGTCGTCAAAAAAAGTCTCTCAACTTTTGCTGGTTCTCAAGTAAAACGGACTATTGTTTGAACTATTTTGAAAAGCTTTTGTTTTCTTACAATTTGTCATATAATTATCAGTGAAATACATATTCCCAGATTTTTTTTTTTTTTTGCAGTTTTTGGCCAGGTCCAGCTTTGAACCCACCACCTCCCGTATATGGGGCCAGTGCCCTACTCCTTGAGCCACAGGTGCCACTTGCATTCCCAGATTTTTCATAAGGAGTTCACGGCATCAAAGATCATTAAACAAATACTTCTGTGCAAACCTAGTAAAGTGAAGTACAAACTTCTGGAGAGAGACTACTGTCCAAGTCAGGGTTAACAGGTCTTCTGTTTGGATCAAACTTTCCCCAGGAATAATAGGAATATTAGAGAATGCTCAGTGACTATGTGAATGAAAATAAAATCCTAAGCCTCCTGCCAATTGAACAAATCTTCTCTCATCCATGGGAATGCCAGAAAAATATTAAAACAGAATTTCTTACCATGAAGGGGGAAGGGAGGTCAGATACATCTCCTTATACCCCCTCCATTTGGAGTTTAAATGCAATTGATCAGCATTAATGTTAAAATAGATATCATAAACCTAACACACTCTTTGTGGCAATAAGGTTTTAAATTATTAACAAGATCTAAGGCCATGTAAGGCAAAGGTTCAGTCATGCCTATAGGACATTGGTTTGCTCAAGAGAAAGAGGTCACTTATCCTAACTTAAAACATCCCAAGCCTTTAGACAAAGCTTTATTTCTTCAACTAATTACAAATCAAAGTATCTCTGAACCAACCTGTAAACCTCTGCTTTGAGATTTCCTGAATTTTTTTTTTTTGCCAAACCAATGTATGCCTTCTGTGTATGACTTATCTGCAATCTTTGTCTTCACAAATATATAAAACCAAACTTAAACCCATTTGCCTTGGGTGTATTTTCTTAGGACCTCTTGTGTCTTTTACTATGGGTGCATAGTAGCCGTATATCTTTATAGGATACATGTAACGTTTCAATACAGACATTCAATGTAAATTGGTCTAATCTATAAAATTGGGGTATTCATCATCTCAGGTGTTTAACATTTCTTTGTTTTAGGAACATTTCAATTCTACTCTTAGTTAAAGTATACCCTGACTTTTTCTTTACAATCAGTTTGTTGAGATACCAAATATTGGTCATTCTATCTATCTAACTATATTTTTGCACCCATTAACCACCCCTATCATCCTACCTTCCCTGATATTCTACCCAGCCTCTGGTAACCATCATTGTATTGTTTCCATGAGATTGTTTTTAATAATTAGCTTCCACATATGAGTGAGGTTTGTCTTTCTATGCTTGTCTTATTTTACTTAGATCATGATGTTTCTAGTTCCATCCATGTTGTTGCAAATGACAGGATTATATTCTTTCCTGTGGTTATGCAATATTCCATTGTGTATATGTACTACAATTTCTTTATCCATTCATCCATTTATAGACATGTAGGTTGATACCATATTTTGGCTATTGTGAACAGTGCTCTAATAAACACTGGAGTGCAGATATCTTTTTAATATACTGAATTCCCCTCCCTTGGATAAATACCCAGTAGTGAGATTGCTGAATCATAGAGTAGTTCTAATTTTAGTTTTTTTGAGAAATCTCCCTACTGTTGGTCATTCGGGAGCATACTGTTTAATTTACACGTGTTTGTATAGTCTCCAGTGTTCCTCCTCTTATTGGTTCCCAATTCAATTCCATTATAAAAGAAAATATTTATTTTGATTTCATTTAAAAAAAAAATTTTAAAGTCTTGTTTTGTGCCGTAACATATGGTTTATCTTTGAGAATCATCCATGAGGAGAACATGTATACTGCAAAGAAAAATCTCATAGAATTCTACACTTTAGGGTGGCACCTGAGGCACAAAGGAGTAGGGCGCCAGCCCCATATACTGGAGGTGGCGGGTTCAAACCTGGCCCTGGCCAAAAAGAAAAAAAAAAGAATTCTACACTTTAACTCCATACTCCTCGTGCTTTTTAACTTTTTGTTTTTGTTCTATTCATATCTTTTTATACTATCTATCTTTCAAAAAGTTGTAATTATTTTTAGATAGGATTGTCTTTTAGTTTTCCTACTCAACAAGTTTTTACACTATAATTACAGCAATAGAGTATTCTATATTTTCATACTGACAATTACCAGAGAGTTGTATACCTTCAGATGATTTCTTATTGTTCATTAACATTCTTTTCTTTTAAATGGAACAACTCCTTATAGTATTGCTTTTAAGACAGGCCCAACATTGATGAAATCTTTAGCTTTTGTTTGTCTGGAAAAGTCTTTATTTCTCTCTCATGTTTTAAGGATATTTTTGCAGAATATAATATTCTAGGGGTAAAGTTTTTTTTTTCCTTCAGCAGTTTGAATCTATCATGCCACTCTCTTGTGGCCTGCAGAGTTTCCATGGAGAAGTCTTCTGCCAGATGTACTGGTGCTTCTTTATATGTTATTTTTTTTCTTTTTTACTTGCTTCCCTTAGGATCTTTTCTTTATTTATGACCTTTGGGAGCTTCCTTATTAAATGCCTTGAAGTAGCCTTGTTTACATTAAATTTATTTGGTGTTCTATGGCCTTCTTGTACATGAATATTGATATGTTTCTCTAGATTTGGAACATTCTGTTATTAGTGCTTTGAATACATTTTCTACTCCAATATCTCTATCTCTTCTTTAAAGCAAAAAATTCTTAGATTTCCCCCTTTGAGGCTATTTTCTAGATCTTATAGACATGCCTTATGCTTTTCATTCCTTTTTTTCCCCTCTTTTGTCTTCAAGCTCACTAATTCTTCCGTTTGGTCTCTTTGTTGAGAGACTCTGATGCAGTTTTCAATTTGTCAATTGAATTCTTAAGCTCTAGAATTTTTGCTTGATTTTTAAAATTTTTATTTCAATTTTTTTTGTTAAATTTCCCTGAAAGGCTTCTGAATTTCTTCTCTGTATTACCTTGAAGTTTATTGAGATTTCTAAGGACAGCTATTTCAAATTCTTTATCTGGAAGATCATCTATTTCCCTCACTCCAGGATTGGTCATTGATACTGTATTTTGTTCATTTGGTGAGGTCATGTCTTCCTGAATGTTCTTGATGATTGTGGATGTTTGTCAATGTCTGGGCACTGAGAAGTTAGATCTTTATTTTAATCTTTGCAATCTAGGCTTATTTGAGCCCATCCTTCCTGAGAAGGCCTTCCAGATATTCAAAGGGAATTGAGTTCTGTGATCTAAGTCTTTGGTTCCTGCAGCTGTATCAGCACTGGGGATACCCCAAGCCCAATAATGCTGTAACTTTTGTAGACTCCTTGGTGGTACCACCTTGGTGGACTTGGGTAAGAATGGGAGAATTCTTACCCAAGTGGGTAAGAGAATTCCCCGGATTACCATATAAAGTCTCTCGCTCTCTTCCCTTATTTTCTGTGCTGGGCTGCTGAAGTTCAGGGAGTAGTGACCTGGGCACTCCTTTGTGGTCACCAGTGCTAAGTTACACCTGAAGCCAACCCAGTCTCACATCAAGTCCATGGTGACTATTGCCTGGCTATCTTTGATGTTTATTCAAAGCCCATGAGCTCTTTGGTCGGGAGGTGGTAAATCCTACCAGGACTGGGTCCTTCCTTTCAGGGCATCATGTTTCCTTCTTGCCCAGGCTTGAACTCAGGGGCTTAGGATTTTGTTTGGTACTTTATTTTACTGTGGGTTATCTGGTGTCCAAGTTGGAAAACAAAATCCTCTAAGCTCTTCCCTTTCCACAAGTAGAAGGCGGCTCCCTGAGCCACACAGACTAGAGGGGGAGGCGTAACGCAGGGATTGACTTGGCTACAACTGTCCTATCACATGTACCCCAAGTTCACTGACTCTGAGAAAGCACAGCTGTAGGAATTTCCCCTAGGACATCAGCCTTTGTGGCCAAACTGCCTTAGAATTTAGTCCACGTGTTAGGCTGTTTTGTCAGCTAGAGGTGGGGCTAGCTGAAACTCAGCCCTGAGGGTGCAGGATTTCCCTTTGGTAGGGCCGATCTAAATGTTTCCTCTGTGGAAACCAGCAGAATTCTGTCTGCCATGTGCTGTGTTCTCTTGTGCCAGAGAGGCCCTGAGTTTCAACGCAAAGCCTTATTATGATCACTTTACTCTCCGTCCCCCTTGGCACACAGATTCTATCTCCATTGGGCACTGGGGTGGCACTGCTGGAGGATGGGGAAGGGGTGGTGTAGGCAATGCAAGACTACTTTTTGTGCCCTCCTTAGTGCCTCTTTCCTTGATATAATATAAAAACCAAGCAGTATAATTGTTCACCCAATTTTTGGTTCTTCTGAAGGTGCTTGCTTAGGTGGACAGTTGTTGAAGTTGATTTTCACGTGGAGAGATGAATGCTAGAGGTTTCTTTCTGATTGCAAAATAAATTTATGTGCAATATAGTAAATATAAAACATAATGGTATAAAAAGAAACAGCCATAATGCTACCATCCAAAGGCAAACTTATTTTATATTTCCTTCTGTACTTTTTTCTAAGCATATTTTACCTGATTTTATCCCACAGATCTAATTTTATTCTCTATATTTTTATACAAAATTATAAAAGCACATTTCCTTATTCTTGGCATATATAGTGTTAATGGCAGCACAGTCTTTCATCTTACTGGTGTGCTACAATTTATTTAAGAAATCCCTTTTATTCATTACTGACCATATATTGTAGGACTTTTGTATTTAATTTTGTTATTTTAGTGATGCTATGTAAACATCTTGGGCTACAAGTCATCTTTGGATAGCAACTCTTGTCGACAGACAGTGAGATGATACAGTGAGAATACTTAGACACTAAAAAATAAATTCAAGTGTCTATGATCAAGCCTATCACCGCCTTCATCCAATTGATAATATTAATTCTCTACATTTGTATATACGACTCCAATGCTAAAGTTATAACTGATGATTTAAAGTCAAACTGGACTATTGGATCAAATGCTTATTGCATTTTTTATTTGTCTCCCAGATACCTTTACTGCATTATTTGTCTCCTATCTTAGAAAAAAACTTTGGTTCAAATGAAAAGAGCTGCCAACATTGGTAAATGCCTAGCAACAGTCTTTATTCATGGCTCGTCTTCTTGACTGACATCTTCTGCTTTCTCATTTTCATGTTTAAGATGTTTATTTTGCCAAGGTGGCATTTAAAGAGAAAAAACAATTCTAAAAATTTCCTGCCCGGTTTGACAGACTGGAAAGTTTTGGTTATCATGGGGCTTTAAAAATAAAATTATCATATTTTCTACTTGAATTATTTTGTTTTTACCATGTATAAATCTTGTTATAAATTTTTATGAGTATGATCAAAAGCTGAGGTGCTCAGTAAAGAGCTAATGCCAACTTCTTAAGGATTTGCGGAATGACCCTCTGTTAAGCTCAATTTCCCTTTTTGTGATTGGCTAATTTGACATAAGATGGATGAGACTTGTCTTGGAGACTTTGCCATTCTTTAGATAGAAAATGCCCTTCATTTCTCTGAGGTCATATATCTTTATTTCTATTTGAAAGCCAGAAAAAGAACTTTAAGAAGCAGAACTTACATGCAATGTTTCCTTTGAACATTTAATATGGTTTTACTTTAATTTTTTTCTTATCATAATCAGAGCTTTGCATTAAAACTTTTTCTTTTTTCCACTTAAAATATATGTGTTCGAAAACTCCCAAAGTGTTAATCTCAGAGAATTCCACAAGAAAGATAATACATTTAGCCAATTCAGTGACCTCTCTGTTAAGTAGGCAAGAGGTCACCATTAGAATTAATTGTGATTGGCAAAAGTAAGATTTGTACATACCTTTCCAACAGACTAATGTGAGGAAAAAAACAGGAAATAAAAATAACATACGTACAATGAATAAATATGATGAATAGATTTCATTCTCCTTATGTCTAAAATCTAATATATGCTTACATTTAAGAATACTTCAGATGATTTTTTTGGTCATACTAGATAACTATAAAAAATCATCTTGCTACAAAGCACCTAGAAAGGTTGGAGGAGGCGGCGGCAGTATCTTTTGAAGTGGATAGTTCAGCTTCAATCCAGATATGTAGACTCTGGTTTTTAGCTTGTAAGAAATTAGGAGAAAGCTCCAAGGGGCAAAATACAAAAGAAAGCTCAAGATTCTCTGGGTGAAGATGGGATGGGTTTTAGTGCCTTCATGGGGATAGGAGAAAAATCTGTAGGCTTATCAATGTAAGGGAGCTGGTTCTATGAAAAAAGGTTAACAAAAATAGGGAAACTTCTAGCAAGACTGCGAAAAGAAAAAAGAAACAAACATCAGGGTATAGTACAACAAAGCCTGCAGACATCAAAGGGGAACTATAAACAACTCTAAATTTGACTACTTAGATGGAGTGAATGAATTCCTCAAAAAGCACAAAGTAACAAGACTCACACAAAATTAAAAAGATAATTTGAATAGTTCTAGTAAAGAAATTGAATTCCTAATTAAAAAAATTCTCACAAAAGAAATATTCAGTCCCAGACACTTTCACTGGAGAATTCTACCAAACAGTTAAAAGAAGAATTAACATCAACACTACACAATCTCTTTGTGAAGATGTGAGAGAGGGGATACCTCCCAATATACTTTATGACATTACCATTATTCTGGTACCAAACTGCACAAAGACGCTATAAAAAACCCAAGGGGTCTAGAAGAGCCAAAATCATTCTTGAAAGAGAATAAGAGGGTTGGAGGAGTCACACTACCAAATTTCAAATCTTGCTACAAACCTACAATAAAGACAGTGTAGTACTGGCATCAGGACAGACATAGAATTTAGAGCCTGGAAATAAACCTATACATCTATAGTCAATTGCTTGTTGGTAAAGGTGTGAAGGCCACTCAGTGGGAAAGAATAGTTACTTCAACAAATAATGCTGAGGTAACTGGATATCCAAAGACAAAATAAGTGAAGTTAGATTCTTAATAGCATGCACAAAAACTAAAAAGGAATAAAAACGAAAACGTAAGAACTAAAACTAAAAAACTCTTAGAAGCGAACACAGGGGTCAATATTGGAGAGGTTGAATTAGGCGTATGTTTCATAGATATGACATCCAAACCCAAGCAACCCAGGGAAAAGTAGACAAATTGGACTTCATCAAAATTAAAACTTTTGTGCTTCAAAAGACACCATCAATAAAGTGAAAACAGAACCCACAGAATGAAAGAGAATGGGTCTAGAATTCAATATATAAAGATAACAATAAAAAGAAAAATAACACAATCAAAAATGGGCAAAGGATTTGAGCACTATATGCAATGGTAACACAGTGTTAAGTATTTATATATCTAAACATAGCAAAGGTACAGTAAAAATATGGTAACAAAATTTTTTTTAATTAAATGTTAGCTGTGTACATTAATGCAATCATGGGGTACAGTGTGGTGTTTTCATATACAATTTGAAATATTTTTATCAAACTGGTTAATATAGACTTCATGTCATTTTCTTAGTTATTGTGTTAAGACGTTTATATTCTACTTTTAGAAAGATTCACTTCTACCCTTGAAAGATAAACTATAGAGGTGATCCCTCCAACCACCCTCCCTCTGCTCTCCTCCCCATATTCTTAGGCTATAATTAGGTATCAAAATCTTTTCATGGTGTCAAAATTTTATAGGACTACTACCATACATGCAGTCTGTGATTGAATGAAATGTTATGTAGCACATGATTATATATTCAAAACCGTGTACATGAATGTTTATAGCATTTGTTAATAATAGCCAATCAGTGAAAATAACCCAAATGTCTATAAACTGAGTGGATAAACAAAACAGTATGATTTATGGGTATAAAAATTCAGGTAGATAGAATAAGTTTTGGTGTTGAATAACACAATAGGGCAAGTATAGTTAACAAGAATTTATAGTACATTTCAACATTACTAGAATAAAAGAGTTGGAATGTTCCCAACACAAGGAAAAGATAAATACGTGAAGGGATGAATAGCCCAAGTATTTGATTTGATCATTACATATTGTATGCATGTATCAAAAGGACATGTGCCCCATAAATATATACAACTATTATGTATCAATAAAAATCCAATGATATTACATAACCTTTTCAAAAACATAGAAAAAGAAGGAATCCTCCCCAACCCAGTCTATGAAGCAATATCTATATTGCTATATGAATATATAGCTATATTGCTATATCTATATGAAGTCTATATTACCTTGATTCCTAAACCAGAAAAGGAACCAACAAAGAAAACTACAGTCCAATATCATTAATGAATAGCGATACAAAAATATTCAATAAGATCCCAGCAAACAGAATTCAGCAACACATCAAAAAAATTATACACCATGATCAAGTTGGTTTTACCCCAGGATTACAAGGTTGGTTCAACATAACATAAATCTATAAATATAATACAACATGTAAATAAAATAAAAAACAAAGACCACCTGACTCAATTGATGAAGAAAAGGCTTTTGATAATATACAGCATCCTTTCATGATTAGAACGCTTAAAAAAATAGGCTTAGGTGGGGGCATTTCTTTTTTTTTTTATTGAATGTTAACTATGTACATTAATGCACTTCTAGGGTACAGTGTGGGGTTTTCACATGCAATCTGAAATACTTCCATCAAACTGGTCAACACAGCCTTCATGTCATTTTCTAAGTTATTGCTTTAAAACGTTT
>CAUYTI010080979.1:0-14185 GCA_963575145.1 Galago senegalensis
CTCCAACTTCCTGGGCTCAAGCGAGTCTCTTGCCTCTGCCTCCCAAGTAGCTGGGACCACAGGCGCCTGCCACAACACCTGGCTATTTTTTGGTTGCAGCCATCATTGTTGTTTGGCGGGTCCAGGCTGGGGATTCGAACCTGCCACCTTAGGTGTACGTGGCTGGCGCCTTAGCCGGTTGAGCTATAGGCGCCGAGCCAGAGAATCTTTTAAAGCAGTGGTTTTCAACCTTCCTCATGCCATGACCCTTTAATACAGTTCCTCATGTTGTGGTGACCCCCAACCATAAAATTATTTTCATTGCTACTTCATAACTATAATTTTGCTACTGTTATGAATTGTAATGTAAATTATCTGATATGCAGGATGTATTTTCATTGTTACAAAAGGGTCCTGACCCACAGGTTGAGAACCACTGTTTTAAAGTCTCTTCCACTGAAATGGCTTTATTTGCCACCCAATTTAATCAGTGACACAGATTTGGAAGTTAAGTTTCTTTTCTTTTTTTTTTTTTTTGGCCGGGGCCGTGTTTGAAACCACCACTGCAGTATATGGGGCCAGCGCCCTACACCTTGAGCCACAGGTGCTGCCCAAGTTTATTTTCTCTTTAAGCAAATTTTTTTTTTTCTTTTTTTGAGACAGAGCCTCAAGCTGTCCCCCTGGGTAGAGTGCGTGGCATTACAGCTCACAGCAACCTCCAACTCCTGGGCTCAAGGGAGTCTCTTGCTTTTGCCTCCCAAGTAGCTGGGACCACAGGCGCCCGCCATAACGCCCGGCTATTTTTTGGTTGCAGCCGTCATTGTTGTTTGGCGGGTCCGGGCTGGGGAATCGAACCCACAACCTTAGGTGTACGTGGCTGGCGCCTTAGCCGGTTGAGCTATAGGCGCTGAGCCTAAGCAAATTTTTAATATTAGAAACCTTTCATTGAAGAAGCAGACTTCTTGGTGTTGTGTTTTGCCTTAGGACCTGAATACAATTTTTAAAATGATAATGTCACTGGGTTTTCAGAATCACTGCATTGTGGCTTAGTCCAGGGACTCCAATGATGAAGGACAAGTGCCCCTCGAGTGCCTTGGCGGTGTGTGGCTAAAGCTAGCAGCCACTGAGCTTTCATTGTAAATGTGATGTAGGAGGAACCTTAGCACCTTTTACAAAGTGTCTTTTCCTAATATTTTCTAACTGCAGTCTTTAAACCAGAGGAGTTACGCCAGGCCCTCATGCCAACCTTGGAAGCACTGTATCGACAGGATCCAGAGTCCTTGCCTTTCCGGCAGCCAGTAGATCCACAGCTCCTAGGAATTCCGGTAAGTTAATAATAGTAAAAATATATTAAAACTTTGCCGTGTAACTCTTGAGTATCCATTATTTTATCTCTTAAAATTAGATAAAAATAACCCTCTTGCTTTGAAGATTTTTATCCTAATGTAAACACTGTTGTCTGCCAGTGGTTATCCATGGATGTGGAAATGTTTAATGTTTATTATTTTCAATTCACCATCCATGGAGCCCTACATCCAAGGAGGGGCACACTAAGGTGGGGGAACATGCACTAGGTCCCCAGCTATTCACTCTAGCCTGGGTCCCTGAGACTTCATTTTATATTTGGGGCTTTGGATAAGCCTTTGTGTAAAAGGAATGGCTTAAAGAATTGGTGAGCATTGATTATAAAATACCTTGGCTTCTCTGATATCCCTGGGTAGTCTTGCAAAGGCCATGAGGACCCAACAGATTCTGGTCAGTAGAAATTACTAGTATTGTATTTATATTAATCTTAGAATTTCATTTTGCTTATTTAAGATCAAGAGTGAATCTCTAACCAGATGGGGTGGCTCACACCTGTAATCCTAGCAAGTTGTGAGGCTGAGGTTGGAGGATTGCTTGAGGCCAGGAGTTTGAGAGCAACCTCAGCAATAGTGAGACCCTGTCTCTACAAAAAATAAAGGGAATTAGCTGGGCATGGTGGTGCACACCTGTAGTTTCACGTACTCAGGAAGCTGAGGCAGGAGTATTGTTAAAGCCCAAGAGTTTGAGGCTGCAATGAACTAAAATACATTGCACTCTGTGTGTGTAATTGGGGAGAGCTCTAGAAATACATACAGTATGATAAATTTGTTCAATATATTAATTCAGTGAATTACAATCTTTATTTTTAAAATATTTTATTAAAAGGATCTTTTAACACTATTCTTTCTTTTGCTTCTAAAGTAATTTGGTTGTACTAAAAAATACTGGACCAGGTATGTTGCCTCACACCTATAATCTTCGCGCCCCAGCACCATAAGAGGCTAAGGCAGGAATATCATTTGAAGTTAGGAGTTCGAGACTAGCCTGAGCAACATAATGAGACTCTTGTCTCTACAGAATAAAAAAAGAAAAAAGTAGCCAGGCATGGTGATGGCACATGTACTCTCAGCTACATGGCTGAGGCAGAAAGATAACAGGAGCCTGGGAGTTTGAGGCTGTAGTGAACTATGATTTTGCCACTATACTCTAGCCTGGGTGGAGAGTAAGACCCTGGCTCTATAAAAAAAGAAAAGAGAAAATATTAATTATAGTTTTAATGTGTGAAAATATTAATTATAGTTTTTTTTGACACAGAGTCTTACTGCGTTGCCCTGGGTGGAGTTCCATGGTGTCACAGCTCACAGCAACCTCAAACTCTTGGGCTTAAGCAGTTCTCTTGCCTCAGCCTCCTAAGTAGCTGGGACTACAGGTGCCCACCACAACGCCCAGCTATTGTTTTGTTGCAGTTGTCATTGTTGTTCACCAGGCCCAGGCCGGGCTAGAATCTACCAGCCCTGTTGTATGTGGCCAGCACCCTACCTACTGAGCTATGGGTGCCACCTCTTTTTTTTTTTTTTTTTTTTTTTGAGACAGAGTCTCATTTTGTTGCCCTTGGCAGAGTGCTGTGATATCATAGCTCATAACCACCTCAAACTCTTGGGCTTAAGGGATCCTCTTTGCTTCAGCCTCCCAAATAGCTGGGACTATAGGCACCTGCCACAACACCCAGCTATTTTTACTATTTTTATAGCGATAGAGTCTTGCTCTGTTCTCAGGCTGGTCTTGAACTCCTGAGCTCAGGCAATTCACATGCCTCGCTTCACAGAGTGCTGGGATTACAGGTGTGAGTGAAGCGCCTGCCTCAGTAATTGTTTCTTTTCAATTTCTTTTTCTTACTATTGGGAATGGACAATGTTCTGGTACATTCTGTTTCTATTGTATTTTAATAGAAAGCTGACAGATGAGGCTGGCATTTAGAATTTGGGGGATCCCCTAGACTGAGACCATTTTGTTTTTAAGGATTATTTTGACATTGTGAAGAATCCTATGGACCTTTCTACCATCAAGCGGAAGCTGGATACAGGGCAATACCAAGAACCCTGGCAATATGTGGATGATGTCTGGCTTATGTTCAACAATGCCTGGCTTTATAATCGTAAGACGTCCCGGGTCTATAAGTTTTGCAGTAAACTTGCAGAGGTCTTTGAGCAAGAAATTGACCCTGTCATGCAGTCCCTTGGATATTGTTGTGGACGCAAGGTACAGTTTTAAGCTTTTTTGGAAAATAAATTTCCTTGGTTAATATAGCCAAAAAGGGTGTTATACTAACGTGAGAGACTCAACATTCTAACCACACTGGGATGTATGCACGTCTACTGTGGTCTCTTGTAACACAGTCACATACCTGAAACAGTACAATGGGTGAAGCATTTCTGGCTCCCTTGTACCCATTTCGTCTGTCTGCAGTATATGTCTCCTAAACAATGCTATGCTAATTTCATCACATTTTATCCAGAAATATCTTTAAGTTGCTATTAAAATTGTACTAATAGAAGTAATTAGTTGAATCTAACTCTGTGGTAGGCTGGAACATTACAGGACAGTAAACGGAATATAGTTTATATAAAAGGATTTTTTCTTTGTTTCTACAGTATGAGTTTTCACCACAGACTTTGTGCTGCTACGGGAAGCAGCTATGTACAATTCCTCGAGATGCTGCCTACTACAGCTATCAGAATAGGTAAGCACTGAGCAGTTTCCTGCATTGCGGGGCAGAACCTTGAGGTTTTAGAGGAAGGTGTGCTCATTTGATGATAGTCCAGGCACATTATTTTTTTCCTGAAGTTTCAATAAAAAGTGCTGCTTCATCACTCAGACCTGAGGTTCCTAATTATGAAACGTATGTTTATGGTATAAAAATTTAGTCTGAAAACCACTTTCTACGCTACTTGGTTTAGGTACATTAATTCTTAAGGCACAGTCTTTCTTAAATGTAACCTGTAAGCAAGAGTCTGAAGTTGAGAGTAACTCTAATAAAGGTTGACTTGCCTCCTTCTTTTTCTTAATATAAATAGTTTATTTGGGCCAGGCTTAGGGATTACAGCCTGGAAGCTTAGATTCAAGTTGCCTTAAATGTACACTCCCCCCACCTTTTTCAAGATATTCATAGAGTAGAAACTTGTATTTTCCTCTTCTGCCTTCATATATTTACCTAGGTTAATCTGGCCTGATCAGTTTGATGGAAAGACTTGAATAAGTGCTACTTCCTTTAAAAAGGGCTGGGAAGTCTGTGATTTTCATTACAGGACAGTAAATGGAATATAGTTTATATAAAACTATTTCGAGTAAATATAATTATTCAGTAGAAATAAAAATATTTCTAAAAATATAATTATTTTTATATTTTAAATTAGTTGCACAATACAAAATGAAATTCGATGTTTTTATTGAGTTCAAGACTAACCCCCCTATTACCATATGGCTACTTCCAGGTTTTATGAGTGGTGGATCTAGTTAAGAAATATTCACTATTCTTTGGAAATATGAAGATATTTTTTGTTGTTGATTCCCCATACAAATTCAACTTCCATAGTTTTGGGTTGTTTTGCAATTCAAGCTTATTGGCTGTGCGTCGTGGCTTACCACTGTAATCCTAGCATTCTGAGAAGTCAAGGTGGGTGGATTGCCCGAGCTCACAGATTTGACACCAGCCTGAGCCAGAGTGAGACCTCCTCTCTAAAAATAGTTGGGCGTTTTGGCGGGTACCTGTAGTCCCAGCTACTTGGGAGGCTGAGGCAAGAGAATCTCTTGAGCCCGTGAATTTGAGGTTGCCATGACCTATGATGCCATGGCACTTCTCAAAAAACAAAAAAAGAAAGAAAGAAATTTAAGCTTATTATAATAAGTAACTCCAGTTTTTAAGTGGCCACATGCTGCTATAGTATGAGGGTATCATACCTTGAAGAACAAGTTGCGACTCTTGGTCAAACTCAGTAATGTTGCCTCCATTTTATGAATCAGCAGTCAGACTCTATGTGACCAAGATGAAATTCTGCACCTAGTCTTTGTCTTTAGGTTTAAGTATAAATATCAACTTTAGGGCTTGCTGTTTGGATTATTTTGCTCTTATTGAGTCATAGTAATTACATACACTCTGAAAGTAAAGTTCAAGGAAGATAGAGAACTTTCTGTTATTTGTTCATTGGCACATGCACAGACCTGAAAATTTTAGAATTTTGTAATGGTTTTTCTTCGATTGTTTTTTAATTCAAATTTTTAAAGGACTAATAATCAAAATCCCACTTTTTAAAAAAGAACTGTTGACATAAAAATGTCTAAAGAAAAGGTTTCTAAGCTTCTCTGGGCCCATTTTGTCCTAAATACTATTCAGTGTAGTGAAATGCAGAGCAAGGGGGAGAGGTGGATTCCACCCCCACCTACACCCCCTCAAGAGCCTCTCTGCTGGAATTGCAGCCTATATGGCTGCCCTGCTGAAAAAAGTTTAACATTTGGAGTCTAATTTCTGTCTGAACCTCTCTTTCTTTCTTTGTTTTTTTTTTTCAGACAGCGTCTCACTTTATTGTCCTTGGTAGAGTGCTGGTGGCATCACAGCTCACAGCAACCTCCAACTCTTGGGCTTAGGTGATTGTCCTGCCTCAGCCTCCCAAGTAGCTGGGACTACAGGCACCCACCACTCCTGGCTATTTTTTTGTTGCAGTTTGGCCGGGACCGGGTTCAAACCCACCACCCGCGATACATGGGGCTGGCACCCTACTCACTAAGCCACAGGCGCCTCCCAAGAACCTCTTCTTTTTTCAGTGGAAGCATTATAGGCCAGGCACAGTGGCTCACACTTGTAATCCTAGTACTCTGAGAACCCAAGGTAGGTAGATTGCTTGAGCTCAGAAGTTTGAGACCAGATTGAGTAAGAGTTGAGACCAGTCCCTACTAAAAAGAGAAAAAAAATTATCTGGGTATTGTGGTGGGCACCTGTAGTCCCAGCTTCTCAGGAGGCTGAGGCAAGAGGATTGTTTGAGCCCAGGAATTTGAGGTTGCTGTGAGATACGAAGGCCATGGCATTCTAGCCCTGGGACAACAGAGTGATATATTCTGTCTTTTAAAAAAACCAAAAAACCGTTAATAGAAGCATTTTAAGACAAAGTTTAAAATGATAGCATAGCCCATTCACAGTGGCATCCCTCCCCCAGTAACTTGGTATTGTCCTAGAGTTCTGGTCCCTGTGTTTAGTTTTAGCTCTGTGATGCTCAGCACATCCTATAATGCATTAAGCTTAACCTTATGGATTATACAGGTACAGTAACATCTTCTCTGAGAGCCTCATGTTGTCAGAGACACCACTGAAATAATGAATAGGAATGCACTTTGAAAATTGTATGTGCCAAGCAAAAAAGTTACTATGATGTTCTAGAGAACAGATTAATATTAACTATACACTAGATAAATCCCTCCCCAAGCTAGGTTGCCCATTATGGTTTTGGTCCAGAAGGAGAAATTGGTTCTTTGCCACTCTCTGAAGTTTTGGGGGCCCTTTCATGGTTTGTTTCTCTGTTCCTGGGCCCTGCTTAACCCTGCTTTTGCTGATTTGCACAGATTTTGGCCATACAGGTTGAGAGGAATTAAAGTTAAATAGAATGGATAACATCAGGGGGTTGTTGATGGAGTACAAACACAGGACCATTTTGAAAGTTCAGAATTGTCCAGTTTTATTTCTGTGTAGAACTTCATTTTTACTAAACAAAAATAATATATTTTTTCTAAAGTAGAAATGAAAATAAAGGAGTTCTGTTTTATTAATGATACATTTTTAAAGCATAAGCATGCCTTTCAGCTCATCTCACACAAGGTGTGCTCACTGGAATAGTGTACTTGAGTAGATAAATGTGTTGTAATTCTGAGAAAGCAGTGGCTTAATTCTACAATGAACATTTTAACTGCTTACATTTTTATTTTCAAGTTTGACTATTTGTGAACACTGTGGTGTTCTTACGAATAACTGTTTTGACACTTAGAATCCTAAACTTTTTGGGCAACTTAGAACAACAGAAAATCTTAACAGGCCATTTAAACAAGTGAAAGTATAATATATAAAGTAGTCTATAATTACACTTTCACTTGTTTCCGTACTTTGAAAATTTGAAAGCAACTCATGTTGGGAAAACTGTTCTAGAGCTTTCTAGTTAGTATCTGTAGATATTATACTTACTGTCTATAGATACCCCAGTTATTCAAATATGCTGATATGGTACTTAAAGCAATCTGCATTTGAAAACTTACTCCATCTATTAAATTACCTTTACAGATAAACTGTGCAGTTACATTGTACTATTAGCAACCCAGATAAGCATCATCATTGGGTTATGTATGTGAACTATTTATCCTTTGCAATTCCATATTCATCATTCCTTCATGTAGGCAGAAAGCCATTTAGGCTCTTACAATTGAAAAGTTAATTTCTGGCTCAGCGCCTGTGGCTCAAGCGGCTAAGGTGCCAGCCACATACACCTGAGCCTGGCAGGTTCAAATCTAGCCTGGGCCTGCCAAACAACAATGATGGCTGCGACCAAAAAATAGCCGGGCATTGTGGCAGGTGCCTGTAGTCCCAGCTACTCGGGAAGCTGAGGGAAGAGAATCACTTAAACCCAGGAGTTGGAAGTTGCTGTGAGCTGTGATGCCACAGCACTCTACCCAGGGCGACAGCTTGAGGCTCTTTCTCCAAAAAAAAAGTTAATTTCTGACCCTTTTTTATATGTTTCAAGGGAGAATAAAGTTTGGACTAGGTAATAAGGTAGGGACAGTCTGGCATTAACATCTGTTACCCATCAAATGCCAAGGTTGCTTCAACTCATTTGTCTAGATCGATGTCTTTATCTCCTAGAAGGGTAATAAAGTGAAACTGTGGCTCCTTTTTTCCCTTGCTTAAACATGAGCAGGCTAGATGCTCTGCTTCCTTTGGCAGTACTTTGAGTCAGACACTGGAGTCTGTTAACACTAGTCTCTCCCAGTTTCTGACACAGAGACCTTTGGTTTCCTCAGCCCTTCAGGGGCTGCCATTTAGCCATCACCACTTCCTTCTAAGTCAGTTACCTCTGTGGCAGAATGATAGGTTTATGATTCTTGTTTCCTAGATGTTAGTAGGCTTGATGTCCTGCTTCAGTAAAAGTAAAAAATTTGTTCAGGATTTTAAAACCATTTAGACTCAGATGTGATTATCATGGTAATTTCATTTCAAAATATGTTCAACAGTCCTCTTCTAAATATCCCACAGTGCTGGATATTTGATTGTATCATGAACAGAGCACTCAATTCTGAGTTTTATTTTTTAAAGGGAAATATCTGGCATCGAGGGATTGTTTTCTTGTATTGTTTTGCTTGCCACTGAATTGGTTTATAGTTTCTGTACTTCAATTTTTTTTCAGCCTCTGTCTCAAAAAAAAAAAAGAATATTTATAAATAGTGAATGACAAGAATATTGCTTTATTCGGGGGGGGAACACGTTAATCTGCCTGTTCCTATTTTGAATTTTTAATCTTGGCAGAATTTATTAACTGGTCCCAAGTAAATTAGTCCCAGCAAGAAACTTTCATTACTTCACTTGTTACCCACAATGATCGGTCATGTTCCTCATCAACCATAGGAAGATTGGATAATCTTGAGATGTTGTGCATGCTCTGACGCTTCATGCTTTAAAATTTGTTATATATATTTGGTTAGTGAAATACAACCAATGAAATGCTCAATGTAATTAAGATTAGAACTGAAAATTGTGGGGGACCTGTCCTAGTGGTAAGGAAGACAAAGTGGCTATGCAGTGGCCTGCACCTCAGTCCCCTGTGCCGTGTGCGTGCGTGCGTGTGTGGAACTGCAGCTGCCCTGCCCCATTCTGTACGTGGTGGCTCAGTGTGGTGCTCCGAGTCTTGTCACAGTGTTTTAATACTAATCCTTCTTGGCACCTCGTAGACGTAGTTTTGAGCACTAAACCACATTGTGCTGCTGTTGCTGCCTTATGCTCATTCTTTTTGCTGTATACTTCACCTCCATTCAGCTTATTTTTACGGTATTTTTATGTACTCATCTTGTTTTATGCAGCATCAGCCTGCATTTTTGTTGATTTTTCATTTATGTCCTTTCCAAACATTTAATCGTTTTTATTTTAATTGTTCTTATTGGATAGTTTGAGCTCTGGCTCTGTATTATCTTATGAGAAATTGGAGTGATGGGTAATTTCTCAAATGCAGATTGTTCTTTAAAGATTAAGTTTCTAAATTTGTTTAACTTGGATTGTCACCAAGTCAGAAAAGTCATTCACTAAATATCTCAGATGAATGATTGGTCCCAGTACCAAAAATCTCAAATCAAAGTTTAAAATCAAATTTTCAAAGTCTTTAAGATTATTCATGGATTTACATATATTGTATTATTTATACAATATATAAAATTTTTTCTCTATATATTCTTATTGATAAATGGCTGGAAAGTCTATGACCCCGACTGCATTTCTGTTAAATGTTTGTCTAGAATATGGATTTGGTTTCATTTGTATTGTAACACAGTTAACTAACTGACTTACATGAGAAAAATAACAGGAGAAAATTAAAACCAGTTCTGGGTGCTCAACATTTTTGTACATTTAAAGATCTGGTTAATACCGGAAATATTTCTGAATTGCTGTCAAGCATAAATTTTCCATTTTGAAAAATAAAGCTATTTTGGTTTAAATTGCTTTTTAAAGGCCTTTTGTTAGACTGTTTTATTCAAGTAAATTTTTTTTTATTTCAATCCCTAGAGTTATATTTGACTTTCTCTGAGTAGTAACAAAATTCAGATTCCTAAATTTAGGCTCCATGCAATTCTAGTATTAATAAATCCTTGAAAACATTTGCCTTTTGGAGCCGACAAGCCTGTCGTTGTTAGTGATGATGGCCTGTGACGTGTGCAATGAGACCGAATGCTAATCAATGCTTTGCCTTGGCTTTCTGCTCTGTGTTGTCTTGGTGTTTTTGCGTCTTACCTTTGTGTCTGTGCTATTTGTCCCTTCCCTGTTCTCTAATTCTGCCCTTTCCCACCTGCCCCTGTTCCTTTCATTGTCCTCACTGACCCATCAATCAACCAACAACGCCCCCCCTTCGTCGTGGTGCTCTGCCCTGCTCTGATTGGTGGCTTCGTTGCTTGGGTGGCTGTGTGTTATGATGGACCAGTTCACCCAAGTATGGCCTTCTTGCTGACAGGTATCATTTCTGTGAGAAGTGTTTCACAGAGATCCAGGGCGAGAATGTGACCCTGGGTGACGACCCTTCACAGCCCCAGACGTAAGTACCATCCTGTTGTTTTTCTTGGTTGGGAGACAGAGGTCTTAATTGCTTTTCCTCTTATCCGTGATTAAAATGGAAGCATCATGGCCAGTTTGATTTTTGTGCAGTGTTTTTTTTTTCATAACAACTATACCCACATTTCATTCGAACATGTGCCATACACATCTATACTAGAAAAGTACATGTTTTAGCTGAACCCCAGTGCTGCCTCTACCTTCTTCCTCCATTCAGGACAGTGGTCTCTCTTGACCTTGGTCTTTTTCTAAAAAAAAATTGCTTTTTCTTAGAGGTTGTCAATGTGTATTTAGGGAAATTGCAAATTTTTCTTTTAATCTAAGAAACTGGTAGCCCCATTCACAGAACTGGTAGTAGCAAAAACTTGTATGTATAACCTGCCATTTGCATTTAGTTTGTCTTCCGTGTGAACATCCCATCCCATAAGTTGCTGAACTCTAATATAGACAGATGAGATTACAGTGTCCTTCAACCCCATTTTTGTCCTGAAGTGTAAATAAATCTCCTTCCTCAACTGGTACTTTAACTATTGCTCACTGGCTTCAAAGTAGATAGGTGTGAGTTGACTGGATTAACTTTCTCCTTCCAGTTGTTTCCCCTCTGATGTAGTTAATCTTTGAGTGATATAACGGCCAGAGTGTGATAAGAAAAAGCAAATGCACAAATTGGATGATAATTCATTTGTAGTTTCAGTGGGTGTGGCTCAAGCAGCTAGGGCATCAGCTATATACACCAGAGCGGATGGGTTCAAATCCAGCCCAGGCCTGCCAAACAGTAATGGCAACTACAACCAAAAAAAAAAAAAACAGCCAGGTGTTGTGGCGGGTGCCTATAGTCCCAGCTACTTGGAAGGCTGAAGCAACTGAATGGCTTAAGCCCAAGAGTTTGAGGTTGCTGTGAGCTGTGATACCACAACACTCTACTGAGGGTGACATAATGAGACTCTGTCTCAAAAAAACAAAAAAAATTAGATAAATAAATTCATTTGTATATTTGAAATATCTTACCAAAAAAACACCTGCAAGCCACAGCTACCACATCTGCGTAGGACTGTGCCAGTGTTTTGTGGTTCTCTCTTTTCTCCAGACTGGGTTCCCTGGTCTTCATGATTCCTTCCCCCAGAGCAGTTTGTACCTATGTAGGCACTTACCCTGTAGCTCCATTTTACTTTATTCAAATGCGAAGCAACCTAGCAACTTGTAAGATAGACAAACCAAAATGACTGAAATTCTACATAGTCAATTTTATTTTTCTTTCCCTTGTCATCCTAATTCTTTGTTCTAACTATGTGGTGAATAATTGGATTGTCTCATTCTATGAATCAAAAGTAATTGATGTACACTAATCATAACAAAAGGAGAGTAGAAACCCAGATATCTGTAGCACTTTCATAGTAAATAAAATATCCCCAAGTAGATGCTGGCCTGTTGCACAGAGGAAATACTGTAATTAAAAAGAATTGGTGGGTGGCGCCTATGGCTCAGTGAGTAGGGCACCGGCCCCATATACTGAGGGTGGCGGATTCAAACCTGGCCCCAGCCGAACTACAACAAAAAAATAGTCGGGTGTTGTGGCGGGCACCTGTGGTCCCAGCTACTTGGGAGGCTGAGGCAAGAGAATCACCTAAGCCCAGGAACTGGAGGTTGCTGTGAGCTGTGTGATGCCACAGCACTGTACTGAGAGTGAAAAAGTGAGACTCTATCTCTACCAAAAAAAAGTGTTGGCTCGGTGCCTATAGCTCAACCGGCTAAGGCGCCAGCCACGTACACCTAAGGTGGCGGGTTTGAATCCCCACCCCAGACCCGCCAAACAACAATGATGGCTGCAACCAAAAAATAGCCGGGTGTTGTGGCGGGCGCCTGTGGTCCCAGCTACTTGGAGGCGGAGGCAAGAGACTTGCTTGAGCCTAGGAGTAGGAGGTTGCTGTGAGCTGTAATGCCACGGCACTCTACCCAGGGGGACAGCTTGAGGCTCTGTCTCAAAAAAAACAAAAAAAAGAATTGGTTATCCTAATATTGGATTTGATTTAAAATTAACAGGTTTGAATCTCAACACAACTTTGCCATTATATATTTTATATATTGGTTAGTGTCAACTAAATCTTGTTGTAAATGCTGATATTTGGGAGTAAATATTACAAGAAAGGGAATACATGGGAAAAAGTGGTAGTATAATAAATGGTAATGCTTTCTATGGGATTAAATGTTTTGTTCTTTTATCATTACATGTATTTGAGATTTCATTTGACTATCATGTGTTTTTATTTGAAGAACTAGTTCAGAATATTCCAGAGACCATAATTTATATCCATACTATTAATAAAACATCTTTTCTTTTTTCTAAAAACAAGGACAATTTCAAAGGATCAGTTTGAAAAGAAGAAAAATGATACCTTAGACCCTGAACCGTGAGTATATAGCTGTTTCTTTTTTACTTTTTGACTTTTAATTTTGGTTTCAGATCAGGAAAGTTGCTCCCTATGATTGCATTGTAGGAGATAACATTTGAAATATGTTGCCGTGAATAGAATTTCTTGTGTGAAGGTGCATCTTTAGATGTAGATTCTTTTTATTTATTTTTTTGAGACACAGCCTTACTATGTTGCCCTTGGTAGAGTGCTGTGGTGTCACAGCTCACAGCAACTTCAAACTCTTGGGCTTAAGCAATTCTCTTTCCTCAGCCTCCAGCACCCAGCTATTTTTGCTGTAGTTGTCATGTTTGGCAAGCCCGGGCTGAATTCAAATCCACCAGCTCTGGTGTATGTGGCTGGCACCCTAGCCGCTGAGCTACAGGAGCTGAGCCAGATGTAGATTCTTTTTTCTTTTTTTTTTTTTGAGACAATCTCAAGCTGTCGCCCTGGATAGAGCACCATGGCATCACAGCTCACAGCAACCTCCAACTCCTGGGCTTAAGCGATTCTCTTGCCTCCCAAGTAGCTGGGACCACAGGCACCCACCACAGCGCCAGGCCATTTTTTGGTTGTAGTTGTCATTGCTGTTTGGCAGGCCTGGGCTAGATTCAAATCCGCCAGCTCTGGTGTATGTGACTGGTGCCTTAGCCGCTTGAGCTATAGGCGCCAAGCCTGGATATAGATTCTTTTTAAACTCAAACAAAATATATGTCTTTGTAATATGTTCTAATTACTGAATTTTAACAATGATAGGTGAGATGTATATTTTGGTTCTATTAGAACCACTCTGATTTGGTGTCACAAAGCCATTAGTGTGAATCATTAGAGACTAAAGGTGGGAATATCTGGTAGAATAGTGCTAGTGTCATATAAGACACTGGTAGAATAGTACTAGTGTCATTTAAGCAGCCATTTAGTGTGAATCATTAGAGACCAAAGGTGGGAATATCTGGTAGAATAGTACTAGTGTCATATAAAGGGAAATATTGGAAAGAAAACCTGTTAGAAACCACTTTCTTTTTTTTTTTTTTTTGAGACAGAGCCTCAAGCTGTCCCCCTGGGTAGAGTGCCGTGGCATTACAGCTCACAGCAACCTCCAACTCCTGGGCTCAAGCGAGTCTCTTGCCTCCGCCTCCCAAGTAGCTGG
>CAUYTI010080982.1:0-10938 GCA_963575145.1 Galago senegalensis
CCCGCCAAACAACAATGACGGCTGCAACCAAAAAATAGCCGGGCGTTGTGGCGGGCGCCTGTGGTCCCAGCTACTTGGGAGGCGGAGGCAAGAGACTGGCTTGAGCCCAGGAGTTGGAGGTTGCTGTGAGCTGTAATGCCACAGCACTTTACCCAGGGGGACGGCTTGAGGCTCTGTCTCAAAAAAAAAAAAAAAAAGTAATGCACGTATAGTCAGCCTGGTGCCAGGAAAACACAGAGATTATGAGTATTGTAGCTGTATTATAAATAATTTTGGGAAGAGGTTGAGCTGTCTCCATGTGGGTGCACTGGTAGACCTTCTTAGCAGCGTCTTTTATTTCTTTTCTTTCCAAAGCAGGTTTTTGCTCTGTTGCAAGCTCACTGCAACCTTGAACTCCTAGGCTCAAACCATCCTTTTGCCTCAGCCTCCCCCAGAGTAGCTGGGACCATAGGCATACCACATCCAGCTAATTTTTCTTTTCTTTTTCTTTTTTTTTTTTGTGACAGAGTCTCACTTTGTTGCTCTTGGTAAAGTGCCATCATAGCATACAGCAACCTCCAACTCTTGGGCTCAAATGATCCTCTTGCTTCAGCCTCCCAAGTAGCTGGGTCTACAAGTGCCCGCCACAATGCCCAGCTATTTTTTAGAGATAGGGGTCTTTCTCTGGCTCAGGCTGGTCTGGAATTCCTGAGCTCAGGCAATCCATCTACGTTGGCCTCTCAGAGTTAATTTTTCTAATTTTTGTAGAGATGGGGTCTTGCTGTGTTGCCCAGGCTGGTATTGAATTTCTGGCCTCAAGAGATCCTCCTGCCTTGGCTTCCCAAAGTGCTGAGATTATAGGCATAAGCCACTGTGCCTGGCTGACAGTGTCTTACAGAAGAGAAAACTGAGCCATCAAATGACTTTTTCAAGAGGATAAGCCCAGATCAGGTTTACTTCCAATCTCCTGCTTTTTCTGCAGCCTAGGAGGGAGCAAAGGAAAGTGGGAGGTGAGGAGGATGGGGAAGAGGGTGGCAGGGAGTGGAAGCTCTGTTCTGGGATCTCTGTGGGCGAAGTGGACTCAGGGCATGATGGGCCAATTCTCCTCTCCCTGTGAAGGCTGGCAGTCAGGCTCAGGCTCATTCAGCTTCAATGCAAAAGACCCTTTAGTTCTCCTAGACCCCCTTCTCAGTTCTCCTGGGACCCCTTGCCACTCCCACCGACTGCCCCAATTGGGGTCAAGAGCCTAGTAGGTAGATGTGGGTATATTCTGCATGGCCAGGCCAGAGAGGCCTCTCTGGGGACCCACACAAATAGCCAACACCCACTCACACCAGCAGCGGCCTCCACATCAGCCTACAACATTCCTTCTCTCCTCAGATGAGGTGCTACCTCCTGGTGGGGGCAGCCAAGGCCCTGACATGGGCCAGGAACTGGAGAAGGCCTCTCTGCTCCCATGCCCAGCTGCCAGGAGCCCAGGCAGGATCTTACCTCCTGTGATTGCTACATCCTGTGGCGCCTGACTGGAAGGCAGCAGAGTGCAGTGGCGAAGAGCCAGGCCTGGACTTAAATGCCAGGTCCCACACCTCCTTCCCTCTGAGCCTCAGCTTCCTTCTCTGCCAAATGGGAGAATAACAGTCCCTTCTTCAAAAAGAATCCATGTACCCAGAGCTCCTGGCATGGAGCCAGGCTCAGAATGATTAAGCGGCACCTGCTATTAACATAGCTGCTGGTGGCTCTCCCTCACTTCTCCTCATTGTTTTTTAACTCTCTTTGCTCTCACCATACCTGCACACATTAGAGAGAAGAAAGCTGAGTGTCAGAGAAGAACAGGGGTTTGTCCAGGGTCACATAGCACAGCCTGATTCCAAAATGTGGTTTATATGTTGTCCCTCCTTTGACCACCCACAGTCACCAGGCAAGGGCTTCTCCCTGAAAAACTGAGCTGGGACAGATGCATCTGAATAGAAGGGGCCCTCGGGGCACAGGCCCTGGCACTCCCACTGGCCCCAGCCAGCCCTACTCTTGGCATGAAGGCTGGAATTGCTGCCATGCAGGAAAGTCCCTGCCTTGGTACCCACACCGCTTCCTGCAGCCTGGCTCAGCACTTACTCCTGTCTAAGCCCCCAGAAGTGGGAGTGATTTGTGCTTTTAAAAGTCCCTACGTATTTGCAAGGAAATCCTACAATGAGACGAAGGTGTACTTGACTTTCTTATCTTTTCTTTCTTTCGCTGAAGTTTTTTTTTGGTTGGGGATAGGTTTGAACCTGCTACCTCTGGCATATGGGGCCAGTGCCCTACTCCTTGAGCCACAGGTGCCGCCCTCTTCCTTTCTTCCTCCTTCCTTCCCTCCCTCCCTCCCTCCCTTCCTACCTTCCTTCCACAGAGTCTCACTTTGTTGCCTTTAGTAGAGTGCTGTGGCATCACAGCTCACAGCAACCTCAAACTCTTGAGCTCAAGCAATTCTCTTGTCTCGACCTCCAAAGTAGCTGGGACTACAGGTGCCTCACAATGCCTAGCTATTTTAGAGACAGGCTCTTGCTCTAGCTCAGGCTGGTCTCGAACTTGTAAGCTCAGGTGATCTGCTGGCCTCAGTCCCCCAGAGTGCTGGGATTACAGGTATGAGCAACTGTGTCTGGCCTCCTTGAGATTTTTCGGGAGAGAGATGGATAAATCTAGCTAGAGTTGGGAAGAGGGTGTGTTCAAGCTGTGAAATGTTCTAGCAACTGAACAGGCTCAAATTGCCTGTTTCTTTTTTCGAGACAGAGTCTTACCCTGGGCTTAGGTAGAGTGCTGTGGTATCCACCCACCTCAATAGTATCATCAAATTCCTAGGCTCAAGGGATCCTCCTGCTTCCGCCTTCCAAGTAGCCGGGACTACAGGCATCTGTCACAATGCCAAACTAATTTTTTCTATTTTTTGGAAGAGACAGAATCTTATTCTTGCTCAGACTGGTCTTGAACTCCTGATCTCAGGTGATCCTCTGGCCTCCCTAGGATGACAGGTGTGAGTCATCATGCCTGGCCAAACTGTGTCATATTAAAGTTGGCTCTGCCCTCTTCTCTCATGGCCAGCCCAAACTCATCATGATGAAATTTTCAAGATCTGCCCTAGAGCACACTGACAGACACCTTCCCTTGAATGCACATAGGTACCCATAACTGTCCATTTAAGAGTGGGCCCAGCATCTTCTCCCAAACCAGTGTCCACTTACTCTCTTGCCCAACCTGGATCTCAAAGCTTCCTTCTTACCCTGGACAACCTGTCAACCATCATGTTCTTCTGGCTCTTTACCCTAAATTTCTCTTATCTCTGTTCTTTGCTCTCCATTCCATGGCCACAGTTCTGGTTTAGGTCACATTTAACTGCTGCCTGGATAATAAAGCAGCCTCTTATCTGCCAGATTAATCTCTAAAAAGCTCCTTTTTGGTGATCTGTTATTTTCTTGCTCCACAAACCTCCATAGCTCCCTATCACCTCCATGAGTTCTCAACTGGGGGACACATCTCAGAATTACCTGGGGTACATCAGAAAATGTATACCCCCAGGCCTAACTCCAATCCCTCGATTCAGACTCTCTGGCTCCTTAGGCTGTCTGGATGCCCACTAAAGGCTGAGAATCCTAGGGCTCCAGGAGCCTCCAACTGTTTAGCATATTTGAGTAGCCCCTAACCTGACTCTTTTGAGCTTCAGTTTGTGTTCAAGTTTGTCAAATGGGAAGGTAAGACTGAAGCCTCAGAGTATTGGCACAAGAGTTTTGTAAGATTCTGCATGTAAGTGCTAGACACAGGGCTTGGCACGCAGGATACTCCTCAGGGCTTTGTACTGGGTGCCCCAGCCAAAGGGAATGTTGGGACAAGAACTTCCCTGCAAAGAGCCCTGGTGGGGCCTGGGCTGGCCCCACATTCTTGGTGTACAGAAGGGGGACTCCATCACTATGCAGCCTTTGCCTACTGGGGAGCCTGTTTCCAATTACACCCACAGGCGGAAACTCCAACACCTAAGCCCCTGGGACCAGCTGGCCCGGAACATCTGATCCAGCCCAGGACACCGCTGCCTGCCTACTCCATCTCCTCCTAATCCCCTGGCTAGGGTTCCATATGTCTTGTCTTTCCTTTGTCCTCAGACTCCTGGTCAGCTGGCTGACCAAAGACCCTCTTCTCACCCCTCAGTGCCTGGAGGGAGTGAGGTACCAGCAGCTCTTTCATAGATAGGAAAACTTAGGTAGAAATGGGGAATTCTCAGCCACATTCTAAGAACACATAACAAGAAGCAGGTCCCAGAGGTTTCTGGTGCCATGGCAGGGTGTCATGTGGTTACCTGTCTGTCCATCCCAACCTCCATGATGGACAACCTTTAGAAATACTAGGAAAGCTATGAGGTTCCCCTCCTCCTGGTCTGGACAAAGTACTTCCTTAGATGGAAACTCAAAATACAACTTAGGAGAGACAGTGCTATAAACAAGGAATGAAAACATGCTGAACAAGGAGCTGACCCAGACCAACAGAGTCCTGGGGGTGAGCTGCCCCTGTACCCAAATAAGAATGCATTGGGCCAGAGGGGAGACTGGACCTCCCAGGAACAGGAAGTCTGAGAAGGTGACAACTTAACCCTTTAAGGCCCTAGATCGACTTCAAGTCCCAGGCTGGCCCTCTGAAGGGCTCATCCTCTATTCCAGGGAAAATAGGAAGGGCCTGGAGAGGAAGGAGGGGTTGTTACGGGAGAGGCAGAGTGATAATGAAAACAGCTCTCTCGGCAGAGCCAGCAGGAGTCTGGCTGAGCTAAGGAATGCAGAGTAAATTCACCCATCACTTGATTTTTATTTTTCCCAGCTGGCTGAAGTGGTGCAGGGGTGGGAGGTATCTGGGAGAGGGCTGTGCGGAGTCCCCAGGCTTCTTCTTCCTCAACCTCTAAACTCTGTGCTGTGCTACCCCACCCCACCAGCCTGAGCTTGCCCTGGACACCTCCCCCCCCACCCCACAAACACACCTAGCAAGTGTTTGGCTGACTCACTACATAAACAGGGTGTTGGGTTTTCTTTGTCTTTGCTTTGTTTTGAGTGAACCCTCCCCCACAAGCTCAACAGCCCTCTGCACAGCTTAGAAGATGCCCAAGACCAAATATCCCTCCCAGCCAGAGATACAAGAGGTGATAAAGTGCTGATCAGGTTATCTGGGATTTTCTGCTCACTTGTTCTCCTGCCTGAACCAGATTAGGAATCTTAGAAGCCCCTATATGGAAGGAAGGGTGGGGGGACATTGATTTTCTTTTGGGGAAACTGAAGGCCAGAGACAGACAGTGAGTTGCCTAAGGTCACACAGCAAACAATTAGCAGAGGAAGGCCAGAACCTAGGTTTTTTGTACAAGCCAGCTGCCTCTCTACACACCCTAGCTTCTCCATCTGTAAAATGGAAATGATACTCATTCCCTCCTTGTGTCTGGACTACATGGTCAGGACTGCACGCGGCTGCTTTCATGCCCTGAGCTAAATCCTTAGGCTGAGGGTCTGCAGTACCCACTACTCATAGCCTTACTGTGTGGCTAGTGGCTTCTGCTCTTTATCTGCTCATGAGTAGGACACTCACTTTCTACCAGGAAAGAAGCTGGAGAGACAATGGAGGAATCCCTCTTGTCTTCCTGCTCTGTGAGTAGGGCACTCCCCTCTTTCTCCTCCTCATTCTTCCCCAGGCTTGTCCTCATGGGCTTATTTCCAGAACAGCTGAAGGGGTCCCTGCTCTGACGGATCCTAAGTGCTTGTTTCTGCGCTCTGGATCTCATACTCCCTTGGGGCTCCCTGTGATATGTGATCCATAATCACAGGATCATTTATTGGGCTATTTGTTGAAAAATATTTTACACGCATGATTTCACCAAATCTAGAGATCAGCAACTGCAGGAAATGGGTACTATTATTCTTCCCATATTCACAGGTGAATAATAAATAGAAGCTCAGAGAAGTAAAGGCACCAGCTGAGAAGTGGATGTGGGATTTGAATCCACGTCTGCTTGGCACCAGAGAATATCCTTTTAGCCAAAGTACAGAATAGCTTCAGGTCACCTCTGGACATACCTAGTCATCCAGAGGGGGCACCTGAACCTCAAGAAAAGCATAAGAGGCTACAAGAGTGGCCAACCCAGCTGGGTTCCTTGTGGGGCCAAGGAGACTCTGGGTCCCCAGTATTGCCTGTAAGCTTTGGCACAGAGCCTGCTGCAAGCCTGGGAGTCGCTGGATAACAGCTGCCCTGGGGCTTGCCTCCAATGGAAACTGAGGCTGCCCAGCGCTCCTCGGTCCCCTCCCTGGCCCCGTGAGGGCCACCTTTGGGAATCAGAGAGGGTCCTAGCGCCCCTTCCTTAGGCTCTGGGTACCAAGTTCTTCGATCTCCAGCGCTCCTTCTCCGACGGGCTCCTCTCCCTGGGTCCTGGCCCCTGTGGCTTGCGTGCCAAGTCCCAGGTGCAGTCTCCCCTGTCCTGGGTCCTCCGCCCAGCCACAGCGCCCCCTCGCGCCTGGCTCCCCCCGACTCCGAGCCGCAGCGGGTCTGGGGGCGCGTACCTTACTGTCAGCCTGCACAAGGCCCGCGCGCAGCAGCAGCAGCAACGGCAGCAGCATCAAGAGCAGGGCCAGCGGACGGGGCGAGAGGGCGGCCGTGGCCATGGCACCACGGGCACGGCAGGCACAAGGGGCCGGGCACAAACGCTGGGAAGCGCGAGCCACTCTGCGAGCTCCGCAGCGTCGCCAGCACTGCCCGCCCCCAGCGCCCCGCGCCTGGCCCAGCCGCCCGCCCCGCGCCCCCTCCGGCGCCTCTGGGGGTGGAGCTAGGGCGGAGGGGGCACCCCGCCCCGCCTGCCCTCTGCGGGGCCTCCCCGCTTTGCAGAGGACACCCCTGCAAGCTCGCAGAATAGGGTCTTACCCCGAGCCCACAGGAGGGGTTGGGGGGTACTGACCGCAGAACTGCTTTGTGAGATGTGGAACGCTGGGCATGTCCCTCCCTTCACCTCTTTGAGCCTCAGTTTCCTAATCTGTAAAATGAGGAAAATAGTGCTCTCCGTTTGGAGTTGTTGTAAAGTTCAAATGAGGGATGCTTCCAGGGAGAGAGCTTTTGCTTTCTCTGAGGACACCCCTTCTCTGCTTGGTTTTCCTGTCCTTCTCACAGATCAGCCTCCTCTCTCCCTCATCTTTTATCTTCCATTTCCCCTTCTGCCCTCCTGGATCTCTCCTGTAGCGCCTAACCAAACTCCCTTAGCTTCTACTTTTCTTTTCTTTCTTTCTTTTGGAGACAGGGTCTTGCTCTGTTGCCTGGGCACCATCACAGTTCACTCTAAGTCCTGGGCTCAAGAGATCCTCCTGCATCAGACTCTCAAAGTGCTAGAATTACAGGCATGAGCCACTGCACTAATGCTCCTAGCTGCTGCTGCTTCTCCTTCTTTCTTTTTCTTAGAGTGCCATGGTGTCACCATAGCTCACAGCAACCCCAAACTCTTGGCTCAAGCAATCCTTTGTTTTAACCTCCTAGTGGCTAGGACTGTATACAGGTGCCAACCACAACACCCAGCTAATTTTTCTATTTTTAGTAGAGATGTGGGTCTCACTGCTCTGGCTGGTCTTGAACTCCTAAGCTCAGTTCCTGATCCACACACCTCCGCCTCTGAGTGCTAGGATTATAGGCGTGAGCCACCACACCCAGCAAGAGCTCCTACCTTCTAACACCTTCCTCCTGCCATTGAAATCCTGAGAACATCGGATTAATCTGCTCCTTGTGCAGCAAAACTTTCCAAAAGAACAAAAAGAACCCCTCAAAGAACGATCTGAGGTCCTCAGCTCTTAAGGTTCCCCACCCATCCCCTCACTCCTGAGGTCACTACTCTACCAAGACACTTTGTTGCTGTCCTCAGAATTCCTGTAGCCAATCAAAGGTGGTTCCTTTTCATCCTACCTGAATCAACAGCTCTGGGTCAGGCTTCCTCTTAACCTTTCTCTCTTGGTTTTCCTATTTCATGAAGATTGCCTTGCCAGCCTCTTTTGTAGTCTCTTCCTCATCTGAGCAGCCTGGTGGTGGGGGTGGTGTTTAGACCTTCTCTACCTCTCCACATTGTCACTGCAGGTGTCTCCTTCCCTGAGCCCAAGACAGCTCCATTTGTGTATATTTACCTGATCTTGTAAACCTTAACTGTGCAAAAAGGGTACTTACTTGTGCCCTAAGTGTTGCCACCCCACTGCCTACCTCCCCCCTTCTCTCAAGCCTTTCCCCCTCAAGAACTCCCCTTCCGGGCAGCGCCTGTGGCTCAAAAGGGTAGGGCACTGGCACCATATGCTGGAGGTGGTGGGTTCAAACCCAGCCCTGGCCAAAAAACTGCAAAATAAAAAAATTAATTAAAAAAAAAAGAACTCCCCTTTCTTCATATAATATATCATTCAATGGAACCGTCTTTCTTGGTATGTGTTTCTTTGCGTTGGGCATGTTCTCCCTTGTGGAAAAAAATACAGCCACTAGTATACCTACTTAGTCTGTGAGCAGCTACCTCAGTGATTCTCAGAGTGGGTTCCCTGAGCCAGTAGGCTCCACATCACTTGGAAACTTGTTAGAAATGCAATTCTTAGGGCCCACTCAACCCTACTGAATCAGAAACTCTGGAGGGGGTGTGTGTGGAGGGAGCAGTCTGTTTTAACAAGCTCTCCAGGAGGTTTAATGTTTGAGAACCACTGACCTAGTGCCAGGTCTGGTGCTTCATAACTTTCAGCCAAATGAAAAAGTTATGTGTGCAGGAGGCATTCAGTACAAATAAGCTTATTTCTTTATTTTTTATTGTATTTACTTTTTAAGAGACAGAGTCTCTCATTTTGTCACCCTTGGTAGAGTGCTATAGCATCACAGCTCACAGCAATCTCCAGCTCCTGGGCTTAGGCGATTCTCTTGCCTCAGCCTTCCGAGTAGCTGGGACTACAGGCACCCACCACAATGCCCAGCTATTTTTTGTTGCAGTTTTGCCGGGGCCAGGTTTGAACCCGCAGCCCTCGGTATATCGGGCTGGCACCCTGAGTCACATCACAGGTGTTGCCCTAAATAAGCTTCTTTCATAATTAGAGATTCCCTGGGAAGGTGTCAAAACTAGGGCTATATTGGTATTAAAAATAAATATTGGGTGTGTTTGTATGTATATAGACTGTCTCTGAAAGCACAGCAAATACACCAGTATGGTGGTTATGTCTAAGGAGGGGACCCAGTTAGCAGGAATTGGAGTAAGATTTTCTTTGAATACTTTTCTGCATCCTGTAATATGTCCACGCTATTCAAAAAGTAGACAAAATATACTAAAATGGAACCAGGCAGGAGTCCTTTCCCCAGTCCTTGTGAATGCGGCCAACAGTTCTGAGTCTCCAAGTAGGGCGGGGGAAGAGTAAGGCTGCTATGTCACCTGGGGGAGCTCTGCCCCCTGCTGACCATCAGCCACATGACCCTACAATCTCTTGTGGCTGGATGCCTCCTCACGCTTATCCCCCTGCCTCTCTAGGCACCTAGAATTCTCAGTTCTTCAAATGTGCTGACTTTGAACCCTGTCCTTTCCTGACTCTCTCTCCACCCAATCTGGCTCATTCCTACTCATCTCTCCCATTTTTTCTTATTGAGATAGAGTCTATGTCACCCTCAGTAGAGTGCCATAGCGTCACAGCTCACAGCAACCTCAAACTCTTGGGTTCAAGCGAGTCTCTTGCTCAGCCTCCCTAGTAGCTGGGACTACAGGAGCGTGCCATAATGCCTGGCTATTTTTTTGTTTAGCAGGCCCAGCTGGGTTCAAACCCACCAGCCTGGGTGCATGTGGCCGGTGCGCTAACCACTTAGCTACGGGCACTGAGACCTTCCCATTTCATTTTCATGCTCCTTATCCCAGAAAGCCTCCCAGATCACCACCTCCATCTAGAATGATCCCTGTCAAGTGCTCCCATAGTGTTTGGAACTACTTTTTTTTTTTTTTTTGGTGTTTGGAACTTGTAAGAGTTTTCTTGGCTGTAGCACTTATGTACAATTGGGGGTCTGCATGATTATTTGATTAGTGCCTGCCTCCTCCAACATAGGGGTTCCCCTTCCCCAGAGATCCAGTCGCAGTCTAAATGGCCCTGAAGAAACTTCCTGCAGCTCTAGGGGGGTTTCATTTTTGAATGAAGGCCTCCAGGATGAAGTTCCTATCTGCATTGTTCTTAGCAGTATCCCTGTCAGATCCTGTCTGTGGCCTGCCTGCCTCTGGTTTCAGGGCCACTCCCCCTCAGATTCCTCCTTATCCTTAGATGCTTTGGGATCTTTTCACCTGCTAGAATTTCTGAGTCTCCTCCTCATATGTAAACTAGGGAGAAAGTACTGACTTCTCAGGATTGATGGAAGAAATGTAGACAAATAAGAGAAAAAATCCATAGTAGATATAAGATGCAACAGTGGGTACATGCCTTATAGAACCCTACATGGTTAGGGTAGTAGTTGGGGGGTCTCAGTACAAAGTCACTACCTTTCCTTTTCTCAGTTTTGTGGTGTGTTTGACGATTATCAGAAGCATTTTCAGAGAGTGGAATTTAGGAGCACTTTTTTTTTTTTTTTGCATTTTTTGGCTGAGTCTGAACCTGCCACCTCCGGTATATGGAGCCAGTGCCCAACTCCTTTGAGCCATAAACGCCACCCTAGGAGCACTCTTTAAATAACATTAGTAACATGTTCCATTAGGCCAGACCTTATATTTATTAATTGCTTTACATGCATAATCTTATTTCTCATGCCATTCCTGCCACGTAGTAACTGTCATTATCACCCGCTCCCTTTTTTTTTGAGACAGAACCTCAAGCTATCCCCCTGGGTAGAGTGCCATGGCATCACAGCTCACAGCAACCTCCAACTCCTGGGCTCAAGCGAGTCTCCTGCCTCAGCCTCCCAAGTAGCTGGGACTACAGGCGCCCCCAACAACGCCCAACTATTTTT
>CAUYTI010080983.1:0-17223 GCA_963575145.1 Galago senegalensis
AGGCGCCCGCCACAACGCCCGGCTATTTTTTGGTTGCAGCCGTCATTGTTGTTTGGCGGGTCTGGGCTGGGGATTCGAACCCGCCACCTTAGGTGTACGTGGCTGGCGCCTTAGCCGGTTGAGCTATAGGCGCCGAGCCACGTTAGAATGTTTTTTAATAGTCCTATGGGTCCCTGAGACTATTTAATAGTCCTTTAGGTCCCTGTTCATTTTTTCAGTGTATTTTTTTCTCTGTTGCTCAGACCAGGTAACTTGTCTTCAAGTTCACTGATTCTTTTCTTCATCCCCTTCATTCTGTGACTGATCCCACCCATTGAGTTTTTTATTTTGATTATTATGTTTTTCTGTTCTAAAATTTTCATTTGATTCTTCTTTCTACCTTCTATTTCTTTGATGAAGCTTTTTATTTATTTCATTTATTTTTTTTTCGTGTGTTCATAATGGCTTGTTGACGTATTCTTATGCTCTGAAGTCCTGTCTGACAATTCTGACATCTGTGTCATCATCTCAGTCTTAGCATCTGTTGATTATCTGTTCTCATTCAGGCTGAGATCTTCCTGATTCTTTGTATGATAAGCAGTGTTTTAGTGACTCCTAGACATTTCTGGTTTTATGCATAAAACTCTAGACCTTATTTAATTCTTCTGTTTATTTTAGTTCATACTGACATTGCTTTGAGGAGTGGCTGACCTGCTCTAACCAGGCGGGTTGAAGACCCAGCTTCCCCACTTGGGGGTACTGCTGCCTCATTCCTATTGGGTGAGGGTGGAGGTTCTGGCTCTCTCTGAGGCCTCTGCTGACACCACTCAGGCTGGAATGGGCAAGGGCACATCTTTACTGCTCTCCACAAGGCCTCCAATGACACTTGAGGAGGGCAGCCTCATTACCACTGGTTAATGGTGAAAGTCATGGCTCTCCACAAAGCCTCTTCTGTTATCATCCCAGGGGAAGGTATTGGAGAGGGGAAGGGGGGGCCTTGTTACTGCTAGTGGGGTGGACATTCAAGCATCCACTATGTTGGGGTGGGGGTGCCTGGGATAATAGTCATATCTCACTACATGATCCTCTCTGATGCCAGTCTGGCAGGGGTGTGGGGACTCCTTGCTGCAGAGCCTCACTAGGGTAGAAATTTCAGCTCTATTCTGAGGTTGTTTGTTTATTGTCTAAAAATTTTCTGTCTTGCTAGGCTTTCCTTTTTCTGGTCTTTTCGTTACAGAGAGCAGGCTTTTGCTGGGACTTTGTATGTCTGCACCTGTTGGTATTTCTGAATTACCAGCTTTTCCAGCAAGAAGCCTGGGATATATGAAGCAAAAAAGAAAGCCTGGGAAATCACCACTGTGGGCTGTGCCCAACATGCTGAGGCCCCTGGCTGATCTTCTCTCTGTGCTTTGGAGCCTTCTTATGTTTGTTTTGTGTATTGTGTTCAGGTTTCTTAATTGCACTTAATTGTGGGAATAGGGAATAGTAGTTTTTCTCCTCCACCTTCCCAGAAGTCCATTCTATATTGTATTTTAACCTAATCTGTATTTATATTTAGAGTGGCAGGAGAGGCTTTGCCTCGGTTAAAGAAATCTCAAGCATTACTTGAAGCAGGTGGGAAAAAATTGTGGAGAGCAACGGACTGGGGTGGCAGAAGGGGCGAGAGTGGGTCTGCTCTTCCTACCTCAGGAGCCCCTGCTCATTCTCATTTTCACACCATGTCCTTCTTTAGCACCTGAATTCAAGCCCTTTCTTTTATTGTCTACCGCACAGAGGAGGCCTTGTCTTCCCCCAAGTTCCCACCACCCATTGTAAATTAGCAGTTTACAAGCACCTTCCTTGACCCAGGCCCCAACATACAGTAGAAGGAAAACAAGGCCCATTCATCACAGCCGTGGCCATTCTTCCTCAGGACTGGTCCGGCAGTGAATTCTGGGAGAGGGAGGGCTTCTGCGGCTTAACTTTCTGAAAAGAGGGCGGCAAAACCCATGTATGGAGCCTGTCAGCCTGGACATTCTGGAATAAGATTGAGTCCTGCTCCAGTGGACAAAGGGAACAATGCCAGCCCAGACAACCAAGTGTTCTCCCCTGCCCCCCTCCCGGCCCAGACCACTCCACATGGAACCTTTAAAAGGTCTATGGCTCTTGAGAGAAATGGCACAATTAAGGAGAGGCTGGAAGCCCACCAGGCAGAGAGCATCCTTTGTGTTAAAAATGCAAATTGTTTTCCATTTAATGGACAATCTCCCCTTGAGGAGGCTGATGAAGTGAATTGTGAGACAAAGGTGCTTAATTCTTAGGCATCCTTTTGAAGGATTCCAAGGCTCAAAAATGGGGGTTGGAGGTGGGGGTGGGTAATTTTCCATAGAGAGAAAGAAAGAGGAGACTTACTTGGGGATGTCATTGGCAGGGGTCAGCCTTAGAAATCGGACAGTCCTTGGCGGATGTTTGCAAAAAGTTTAAAAACATATTTGGTAGCCTATTTTGTACAACAGTTTTAGGTTTACAGCAGAATTGAGCAGAAGGTGCAGAAATTTCCCATGTTCCTCCTGCCCCTCACTGACACAGTCTCTCCATTATGCACTGGCCCCACTGGAGTGGGACGTTTGTCCCAATCCATGAATGTGCACTGACATGTCATTATCACCCAGAGTCCAGAGTTTATATTCAGATTCCCTCTTGGTTTAGTTTTTTGTCATGGCTGTTTTTCAGAGGAAAGTGTGACAAGCATAGCTGAAGATGTTTCTTTCAGGGAACCTGCTGCCTGCCTGCTCCTCTGTGCAATCTGTCAGAGAAGAGCATCATGTAGGGTCAGTTGACACTGACATGGAAATCTTTGAGAAGGTTTCTATGGTTTAGTTTTTTCTTAAATCATAGTTATATTCCAGCCAAACGGTCACAAATAAAGCTTTTTCTATGTCATGTGTAAATATACTAGGAAATCAACTATGTAAAGGGAACAACAGATGCATGATGTGATTGTGTCTCTTTTGTAAAGTGGCACCTCACTGTACAGATTTCAGGTCAGGGGAGGAACTTGTGGCAATACGTTGGTGGTGTCAGTACCTTCTGCTGTCCAGAGTCAGGGCTGAAGATCACCTGTTTGAGTGAATATAATTTACTTTTAAAAACTTCAGAATAGTTGGTGTTGAAACTGTCTCTATAAAAATAACACAGACCCATAAAGTATTAGTCAAAGTCTGATTTTTATAAAACTGTAGACACAGCCAGAAGCTAACTAGCCATGGTTCCCTAACTTCCTTACTGCTGTAACTTCTTATTCCTTAATGGCCCTATCCTCCCTGATTGGTCCAAGATTTGTGACTTCCCCTACTACTTCCACAGATGATGGGGCCAAGGACTTGTGCTTCTCTAGATGAAATTACTACTGTAAAACCTAAAACTGGTTTTCGAAGTATTTTTCAGACTCTGCATTCTGGGGGGACCCACTGAAGCCAATTGGGACCCATGGATATGTGTGAAAATGGGTCCAACAGCCTTGGGACCCCCCACCCCAAAAATCTCCCCACTGAGAAGATGATCTCTACTTCCCAATCCTATGAACTCATCCCTTCCACCAATCAGCAGACTCAATTCCTCAGCATTTTGCCTGCCAAACTATCTTTAAAAATCCTTTCTCTCCAAGTTCTCGAGGAGATGGATTTGAGAAATTCCTCCCATCTCTTTGCCTGGTACCTGTTCATGTATGTTGTCACAGATGTCAGGCTTTCCTTCTTTCTAAAGGCCAAATAATATTAGATTGTGTGTGGAGGGTATGTGATGTATACTACATTTGCTTTATCCATTCATCTGTGAATGGATATTTAGGTTATTTCCATATCTTGGCTATTGTGAATAACACCACAATGAACATGGGAGTGAGACTATCTTGGACAGAACCTGATTTCCTTTGGATAGATACTCAGAAGTGGAACTGCTGGGTCATGAGGTAGTTCTATTTTTTATTTTTTGAGGAATTTCCATATAGTTTTCCATAATGGCTATATCACTTCACATTCACATCAACAGTGTACAAGGGCTCTCTTTTCTCCATGTCTTGACGATACTTGTTTGAGTTTATCTTCTTTCATTACAGCCATTCTAACAAGTGTGAGGTGATAGCTCCTTGTAGTTTTGATTCACGTTAGTCCTGAGGATTAATGATAATGATGCTGAGGACCTTTTCATATACCTATTGGCCATTTGTGTATGTTTTCTTTTGAAAAATGTCTATTCAGGTCTTCCATCCATTTTTTACTCAGGTTATTATTATCATTATTTGGCTTTGAATTATATGAGTTCCTTATATTTTGGATATTATTCTTCCATCAGATATGTGATCTGTACATATTTTCCCACATTCCATGGGTTGTGTTTTTACTCTGTTGATTGCTTCCTTTGCTGTGGGGAAGCTTTTAGTTCGATGCAACTAATTTTGCTTTTGTTGCTTGTGCTTTTAGTGTCATATGCAAAAATCATCTCCCACACCAATGTCAAAAACCTTCTTCTCCGTGTTTTCTTGTAACCTCAGTTTCAGGTTTTACATTTAAGTCTTTAATTCATTTTGAGTTGATTTGTATCTGGTGTGAGATATGGTCTAATTTCCTTCTTCTGTGTTGTGAATATCTAGTTTTCCCAGCACTGCTTATTAAAGAGATTGTCCTTTTCCCATTGTGTGTTCCTGCTACCGTCTTTGAAAATCAGATGATTATAGATGCCTGGATTTATTTCCAGACTTTCTATTCTGTTCCATTCATTTATGTTTTCATTGTAGTTGTATAATATAAGTGCAGCATTCTGTTTTGATTACTGTAGCTTTGCAATATATCTTATAGTCAGAACGTGAAATGTCTCCAGCTTTGTTCTTCTTATTAAAGGTTGTTTGGGCTATTTGTTATCTTTTGGAGTTTCATATGAATTTCAAGATTGTTTGCCTATTTCCAAGAAAAACATCATTGAGCTTTTGATAGGGGACTGCATTAAATCTGTAGGTTACTTTTGATAATATTATCATTTAAACAACAGTAATTCTTACAATCCATGAGCATGGATCCCTTTCTATTTATCTGAAGGAGTTTCATTTCCTTCATCAATGGTTTATAATTTTCAGTGTCCATGTTTCTCAACAGTTTTAGTTAAATTTATTCATATGTTTCTGTTTCTTGTCTAATTGTTTTGGCTAGGACTTCTAGGTAAAGAAGTGCTGAGAAGGAACAGCCTTGTTTTGTTCCTGATCATAGAGGAAAAGCACTCAGCAATTTGCTATAGAGTACAATATAATGTTAGCTGTGAGCATGGCCTTTATTGTGTTAAAGTTTCTTCTAAACCTATTTTGTTGAACACTTTAATCATGAATGGGTATTCAACTTTGTCCAATGCTTTTTTCTGCATTTAGGGTTTCCTCGCCCATCACATGGCTTTTTTCTTTAATTTTGTTAATATGATTATCAATGCATCAGTTTGCATATATTGAGTATCCTGATACTTTTAATGTGCTGTTGAATTAAGTCTGCTAGTACTTCATTGAGAATTTTTGTATGCATGTTCATCAGGGACATTGGCCTGTAGTTTTCTTTTAATGGGGTATCTTTGGTTTGACATGAGAGTGATGCTAGCCTGCTTTGAAATATTCCCCCTTCTATTTTTTTGGAAGAGTTTAAGAAGGATTAGTATTAATTTTTTTCAATGCTTGATATAATTCACCCACAAAGTCATCTGATTCTGGGTTTTTGTTGGGGCATGTCAAGTTTAAAAGAATATTGCAAGATACTACTTATAATGCCATTTATATAGGATAAAAAGAAATGAACCCCACAAAACAAATGTCTATGTCTTTCTATGCTGGTAAGTGCAGGGAAAAGTCTAGAGAACGTACAACAACAAAACAGGGACAGTGGGAGCCCAGGAGGGTGGGGAAATGGGATTGGGGCACTGCAGACATTTTTCCCCTTGGTATTATTTGACTTTTTAAGAATATGTTTGTGCATTTACTAGTATAATTTAAATACATTAAAATATTAAAAAATGTAAGTGACTTCAAACTCAGAGATTTTTACATAGATGATTTTCATGGGAATTGATGTGTTTTTGACATGTCCTTGGATGATTCTGAGCCCATGGCCCTGAAGAGTGAATTGCTGGCTGTTGAAGACTATATATCATAGCCCATGATTCAGAATCTCCTGTGTGTTCTACATTATGGAATTCCTTCTTACATAACAGCATGTCCTTGCTTCCACAGTAGATACACTAAAATTGGAATGACACAGAGATTAGCATAGGTTCCCAAGATGGCACATGCATTTGTAAAGCATTTCATATTTTGGTTGAGATGATAAATTTTATGTTGTGTGTATTTTACCACAGTGTAAAAAATAATAGTATAAATCATTTAACTAACACCTCAGAGAGAGATTTCAATAAACTGGGGCCTTTGTCACTAATTCAAACATCATCAGTCTCTGTTTAAATCAATGTTGTTTTTTTTTTCCTTTTGTCTTTCACAAAAAGCTATAGCTTTTCTCCCCAACGGCACTTTTAGGAGTAGAAAAGTCTCTGCCTGTCTGTGGACACCCCCTACCCTGCCCTCACCATGCCATGTTTATGTGTTCCCCATGGAATCTCTCCCTGGCCTCTGTAATGGTGTGCACACCTCCACTCAGTCTACACCTTGTCCGTTCTGAAGAGAGTCACCTGCTAATCTCAGGGGACCATCCATCTCCTTCCTCTGTGTTCCTCATTCCATGTCCTTTCCTGTGGATGTCAGAAAACAGGGAGAAGGGTGTCAGGTCAAGTGAATAGGAAGCAGTTCAAAAGTTGCTGCAGAAATACTATTTTTTGTTTTAGAGACAGAGTCTTGCTTTTTTGCCCCAGGTAAAGTGATATGGCGTCAGGCTAGCTCACAGCAACCTCAAACTCCTGGGCTCAAGTGATCCTCCTGCCTCAGCTTCCCAACTAGCTGGAACTACAGGCCCTGCTACGGCATCTACCTAGATAATTATTCTATTTTTAGTAGAGGCAGGGGTCTCACTTTTTCTCAGGCTGGTCTTGAACTCCTGGCCTCAAGCAATCCTCTCACCTTGGCCTCCCAGAGTGCTAGGATTACAGACACAAACCATTGTGCCTGGCCACAGATACTGTTTTTAGTGGCGCCTGTGGCTCAAAGGAGTAAGGCTCCGGGCCCCATATGCCAGAGGTGGCAGGTTCAAACCCAGCCCCTGGCCAAAACCTACAAATACTGTTTTTATTATGGGGTGATGCTCTAGACCCTGTTGCATAATAAATATTTTAAAATCTCCAACATTTTGAATTCCCACACACAGCTGACCTCACGCATCTCAGAAAAGCAGCTTTTAGACGGTGGGCCTGAACAAAAAAAGTTAGTTTGTGGCACATAATAAACACAAGTGTAAACTACTATTAAGATGGCACATTTAGCCTGGCCCACTGCGGCTGTTTTGTTCACAGCCCAGAAACCTTTGTCACGATTAAACATTCTGCACATCACCCTGCAACCAAGGGCATCACATTGCAGAAAGCCTCCCCTGTCAGCTCCTTATCTCTGTCTTGTTTTGTTTTCTCACTCCCACCCCTAGCTGGCTAAACATGGCATCAATGTTGTGCTTATCAGCCGGACTCTAGAAAAACTACAGGCCATTGCCACAGAGATTGGTGAGTGACACCCCCTCAATAAGGGAGATGTTTGTGGAGCCCACCTGCCCTGCCCACCTGTTGCCAGCATTTCCACACCTGCTCCCAGAGCATCTGCCCTCCTGGGTGAAGGCAACTTCACAAAGTGAAGGGGGAATTTAAGGTGTCGGCTTTAGCCTCCGCTGGTTCTGTGGGGTGCCTGAAGCAGGGATGGACTCAGGCACAAATAGTTTCACTTACTTCTGTGGTGTGGTGCCTTCATCCCTAGAATCAGCTGCTCAGCTAGAGACCCCAGCTGCCTAGTTGCTTCTGCCACCCCCTTCAAAAAGAAGCAGAGCATCACTTCCTGTGCTCTGCTCCTTGCAGGAGGATGAGAGATGATGCTCACTGGTGGTTGTCAGATTTTAAAAAACAATTCCATCCAGGGCTGCCATGTGTGCTTGTGAAGGTTGGACACAGTACAACCCTAAAAAGCAGGTTTTACTTCATAATGTTTTATTATGATGATTTTCCCTGAAATGTTCTTAGTTCATAGTGATTATATTTCTTTGGGAGCATTAGAATTTTAGTAATTATTAATTTAATAATTAGTAAACTCTTTAACTCAAAGGGATGAGTCTCTAATTTGAGGACTCAGGAAAACCATGGCAGGCTATCTGGGGTCAGCCTTGTTTCCCTGGGATAGAAGTGGGACAGGAGACCGATGTGGGAGCTGTGGGGTGGTGCAGACACACCATGGAGCTCTGTGCCCTTGAACCAATGAATTCTGCTTTTGTTCTGTGTCTAGATATTAGAAGTAACTTTGAGTAGGACCCAGACATTCTTCAGTATTTTCCTAACAGTGCTAAATCATGCTTATCATTCTTCTGAAAAGCAAGTAGTGTCTTTGGACTGAAAGCATCCACTACTCTCAAACTAGCTTCAAGATTGCTTGACCCATAAATGTTGGGTCTAACTCCAAGGCTAAAGCAAGCTCAGAAGACAGTTTACAAACTCTGCTGTAGCTTTCAGATCTGCCTGAAAATTCCTGCACAAGGCAAGTTAACACAGTATAGTGAGAAGAGCTTTGAACTTCAAGTGAGCAGAGTGTGGATGTCCTTGGTCAAGTTAATTAGCCCTGAACCTTTGTCTTCTTCTCTAGAATATGGGAATAATAATATATACGTTGCAAGGTTGTAGGAAATATTAACATAAGATACATCATATGCAAATGCTTTATGAATGCTACCACGTTGGACAAATACAAAAGGTTGTGCATCTTTGTGGAGGGGACCTGACACATACTGAGCAGAGGCAGCATCGGATCTTATTTTTACAGCCATTAATCCAGGGGACTCAAACTTGAGCATGGACCACAGAGTCACCTGGAAGTGTGTTAAAACAGATTGCTGGCTGCGCCTTACCTCCACTGTTTCTAATTCAGTAGGTCTAGGGGTGGGGAGCCTGAGAATTTGTATTTCTAACAAACTTCCCAGTGATGCTGATGTTATGTCTGCAGACCCCACTTTGAGAACCACTGCACCAAGTCTATTTGAATGCATATATTAGTCACTGTGGGAACTTTAAGAAACATATAGCAATCATTATTCACAAATCTTTCAGCACTTCTCAGCATTTGCTCGGGGCTGTTTGTTATTTCTAATTGAAGTGATAGGCTGTCCTCTTAAATGTTGGCTCAGGTAGTGTAAGAGCACTGGGGGAACTTCATGGATAAAGTGGGATCTGAACTCCTGTTCCTTCCAAAAAACCCTGTTGTTTCTAATGCAGAGTGTACTACAGGGAGCAGTGTGAAGATTATACAAGTGGATTTTACCAAAGATGGCATCTATGAATATATTAAAGACAAACTTAAAGGCTTAGAAATTGGAATTTTAGGTAAGTATTGCAAAGTGCAAAGCTTATTGTAATACCTCAGTAAAATAATTATCCTAGTGACACTTGGTAATTTCATGGCAGCTTAAACTTAATCCATGACCATATTTTAAGCTGTAGCATTAAATTGAGTATTAAGGTTCAATTCTTTAAGAGTTATTACTGTATTAAAAAGTTTATATATGGCCTTGGGATGTATCAAACTTACATATTCCAACCTTTCCAACTATATTTTGTGATATTAAAATGAATTTTATTTATGGAACTATAGACATTTGGCAGAAGAGGGATCCCCAAAACATTGGCCTACAAGAATTAGCTTAGCAAACGAACATTGCTGTGATTGATCCATGACATAGTGAGTCAGTGTAGTTATTTAAGAATTGACTTTGTTTCTTATTCAGAAAACAGGATAATATCTTTCCTTTTTATAGAGATGAGGTCTCAATTTTTACCTCAGCTGGATTTTGACCCCTGGGTTCAAGTAATCCTCTACTTCAGCCTTTGTAGTAACTGAGGCTATAGGTGTGTCACAGTGCCTGGTTTAAAATTGTATTTTTTTGGTAGTGATTTATAGACAAGGTATTTTATACTGTGGTCTTTATCATGAAGAAAGTAAGATTGGATTTCTAATCTGCTAATCTGCGTTATAAAATCTTACATTTTTATAAATAAAAGCGTAAAACATATCATTGCAGAAAATTTGGAAAGAATAAAGAGGTTTATCAAAGAAATAGGAATGTCTTAAAATCCCAGTAGTCTGAGATAGTATTTTGATGCACATCCTTGCCTGGTACACACATAGGTATTTTCAAAACCAGGATTAAATGTATGTACTGTTTTGTCCATATTTTTAAAAACTTACATCACAACATTTTCCCAGGTTTTTAAAATTCTAAGCAGGTATGCTTTTTAACAGCTGCATTCCATTCCAACATATGACAATACTATGACACATTTAAGGTATCTCCTATTAGTGGACATTTTTCCCCTCCAGTTTTCTTACTGTTATTAAATCATGCTACAGGAAACAACCTTATATGTAAATCTTTTTGTACCTTTTTCTTTTTATGGGAAATCTTCTCACCTGTTCCTTTGACACATTTTTGTTTTGCCTCTTTCTGCCAGTTAACAATGTTGGAATGCTTCCAGACCTTTTCCCGCGCTATTTCCTTAATACACCTGATGAAATGCAGGTAAACTTGTGCCCTTCCATGTATGGATTCCTCTCACCCAGGTACTGGGTCCTCTGGCTGGATGACCAGCAGGGCCCAGGAGAATGTGATGGGAAGCCTGTCTGGCCACAATTCTGTATTGCATGGTGTGTGTCTTGAGCTCCCACTTTCTTTTCGCCTTAGTTCTTGGTACACAGTCAAGTATATTAACACTTTTCATGACTATCTCCAGGATACAGACATCTTCCCCCTTCTCTGCACATCAAAACTTATCTGCCACTGCCCCACCTTTGGGGGCTGTATGCTTTGTTTTATAAAGGGGTGATTCTGCATAACAGATTTATAGCTGTGTGGCACATGGGAGAAGGCTTTCTTTGTCTTTCCACGTAATTAAATTTGTCCATCTTTCAGTGGGGGGGGTCAGTAAGGTCAATAAGTTTGATTCGGACCCATGGCTGTCATTGTTGGTCATGATTAATTTTTTATGCATTTTGCAGGTCTTGTAGGCACTATTGGTTGACCCTTCCCAAGTCCCTGACCTATGAAATCAAGGGTTACACCAAGCTGAGCAGGCCATCACGCTCCCATTCCCCAGGTCTGCCGATGTTCCTGTGGTCCTATTGAAGCCCTGAGTTTACTGCACTGCATATAATGGCAGATCACTGGGACATTGCCATACACCCTTGACAGACTCCTCTCTGGACAACATATCAAAGCCTGTGGTCTCTGTTTCCTACACTCTTTGTTTCTGGCACAACTGTGTCTTTCTATTATGCAGACTCCATGATTGCTCCTCTTTCTTTGTTTATGTCTGCATTTGTGTTTGTGTCTGTGTCTGTTCCTCTTTCCTCACTGTGTTGGGTGATTCTAGTAGTTTCTTTACTGGCCTTTCTAACTTAGCACCTTTACCTGTGCCTTACAACCGTTCACCTTTCTGTTCTCTATGCTATTTTGTTTCAGAGCTACCTATGCTAACCTCTCTTCCTCCAGCTGGAAATTGAGTATCTTCCTTTGAAAAATTAAATCTATATTCCTCCCTTCATCTTCGAGGAAACTCTTAATGGACTTCTGTTCAAGATCATGCGCGTATAGAATCACAGAATGGATGTCAGATATTTCCCAGTTCTGGAGCATACTTGCTGAGCATCAGTTAGGAGCCTGATTTGCAGGCTGAGTGAGTGATGGAGCTGCTTAAACATGTACTTTTGCTCACTCTGTGATTATTTAGCACTGATCACTTCTCAGGATAATTTCTCTAATGATCAAGCTGATTCTTGGTTGCGATTATTTATTACAGAGCCTCATCCATTGTAACATCACCTCGGTAGTCAAGGTATGTGATGCATTTATGTGCTAAAAGCATTAACATGTAGTAGGGGTTGGAATTTGGGAACTCAGAATTGCCCCCTGTTTTAGTCTGTGTAATAGAAGAAAGCACACTCTGGAAAAATAACAGAGGGCATGGCTTAAATTTTCTGGACTTTTGTTGTGCAGTAAATATTTATTGAATTAAAGCTCAAGTTCATCTGTATTCTGATCCTGGCTCAGTTACTAATAGTTGGACAGCATTGGGCAAGTTACTTACCCCCCTTGAGCTTCATATTCTGCATCTGATAGCAACAGAGTTTGGGACTGAGTGATGTCTTAGGTGCCATTCAGGGTTTTTGATTAGGGTTGGGCACACCAAAAAGCTATTCTATACTGTGCCTTTGTGTGAATAAGACAAGGTCACCTTTTCCAGGCAGACAGTTTAGAAAAAGGTGCTATTTAAGAATGAGCACAGCCTGAGGCTGCATGATTTGGTGAGTAAATGATAGTTTACTCTAGGGGATAGAGGCCCCTACCTCAGTCTCACTCATCTGAGTAACATGGACTGGTAGTGGAGGCAGACTGATTTCCCAAAGAAAATTAGGTTACTATCAACATAAAGCAGGGAAATGGATGCTGCATAGACAACACCCCCCCAAAAAAAACCCAATTATTTTGAGGGTGGCACCTGTAGCTCAAAAGAGTAGGGTACTAGCCTCATATGCCAGAGGTGGTGGGTTCAAACCCAGCCCCAGCCAAAAGCTGCAAAAAAAAAAAAAAAAAATTATTTTTCGAAGTGGATAAGTTGGGCTGGCAATGATAATTTTCACTATTGGTTGTTTTTTTGTAAACATACTAGCATTTTGATGTTTCTTGCATTTTATAGTTATTATTGGGTACACACATTCTTTTTATGCTGAACAATCAATGGCTATTTAAAGCCCCCAGCTGATATAATTTTAAGTTTTATATGTCCAGCTCTTGTCTGCAGCCTTATGCCTAAAATCTTTCAGGTTATTTCACACACCAATCTTTGAATCTTGGGCTGTTTGATCATGGGAGTTTCCCAAATGTATTTGACAACCCTGTGACTCCTTTAGCAGAGAAATGCTTTGATTTGTTAAAAAAAAATTATATATTGGTAGACACTAAGTTTCCTAAGTAACAAAGAAAATAAACTAAAGGTTAGCTTCTAAGTATGCCATGCCCCAATTAGCCACGCTGGTTGGAAACATGATTAATGTCACTTAATTATTTCAAAGGAGCCATCTGGAAACATTAGAGTTCTTTATCAAGGGCAGAGATGGAAGAATATGAGTGTACGGGCAAAGGGAGGTGGAATAAGAAACTAAATGTTGAGAGCTTTGAGATAGGGACCTACAAAATTCAATGTTGTCTCTCTAACTGGGATCATGCACTCAACAAGGCAAGTGAATTCATTCGGGAGACTTCAAGGAAATGCAATTGGACAGCCCTCAGATAGCACCCCTAAAGAAGTTAGTCAAGAAAAGAGCTCTGACAATCTGGTCTTTCATCCTTCCCTCCCCTCCAGCAAAGTCAGTCCAGTGAGTTCTATACAGTTCCAGTCCCCCAGACACCCCCCCCCCACCGCCAGGAACCCCCAGCAGTGAAAACAGAGGTCTCAGAGAGAGGCCCAGGGCTTGGGCTGTGAGATGCAGCAGTGCTAAGGACACAGTCTGCTACGAAGCCACTGCTGAGCCCCTAGACAACACGGAGAAATAGGCAAAACTTTCCTTCTGGCCCCAGGTCTCCTTTACCTTCTGCCCCTCTCCTTTCATTTGGATCCTCTGTCTCAAACCTGCTCTTAGACCAGGGCCTGATTCCAGTCCATGATGCTTCAGAAAACATTTCTATCTACGGGGTTGCCTTTTCTTCATTCATAAAATGTGTGCCTTGAAATTAGGGAATGAAAACTTCTTTTAGAGGAAGATTTAGGCTCCAGAGTGGTGAGGAAGACCTTCTCAAGGTCATGGTAAGTTGAGGTGGCAAAGAGGCTTCTAAACCCTGTTGTAAGCCAGGCCACGTGCTCTGTCTGCAAGCTGTTTCACAGCCCACCCACAGGCTGCATGTGCTGTGGCAGTTGAACTTCTCCATCTGTCATCTTGTACATGAGATGCTCATAGGTTCTTGTTAGGCTTCCTGACAGTCCTCCAGTTCTGACTCATGGCTGGCCTCCTTTTGCCTGTCTTCAGACTATCTGGGGAACCTCAGGGACTTCCTTTTGCATGTCACCCACAGCCAATTCCCACCAATTTTCACTGCCCTTATTTTCCTGGAAGGCTTTAGCTTCAGGGGGAAGAAACCAGAGTCAGTTTGCCATCTGTCTAGGTTGCCTCTTGTGGGTTCCAACCAGTCACTAGGGTTGCCAGAATAACCTCCAATGAGTACTGGAATTTTTTTTTTTTTTTGAGACAGACTCTCACTCTGTCACCCTCAGTAGAGTGCATGGTGTCACAGCTCATAGTAACCTCAAACTCCTAGTTTTAGGTCGTCTTCTTGCTTTAGCCTCCCAAGTAGCTGGGACTACAGTCGCTTACCACAACCAGCTAATTTTTCTATTTTTAGTAGAGATGAGGTCTCATTCTTCCTTAGGCTGGTCTCAAAAATACCAGCAATTTTTGAGGCCATCTGAGAAGATTAAGCTTCCCTCCACCTCAGCTTCCTCTAGCACTTGTTTCCCTAAGTTCCCTGCCCATTGCTACTTAGTTCCTTCATCAGGCTTAACTTTGGCCTTCTCTTCTAGATGACACAGCTAGTTCTGACACACATGGAATCAAGGTAAGGTTTTCCTTTGAACCTGTGTGGAGCAGCACAGCCTCCATGCCCTGGCAGTCAGCTAACTCAGGGACTGGAGAGATAGGGTTCATTTGGCTGCTGCTTGGACAAATGATCAAAACCATGATGAAAGGATGTAGAGACTGCGGAGGAAAAACTAACATTCTGGGCCAGGCCAGCTCTGCAAACAGACTAGCATATTTGAAGGTCAAATGTAACAGATATCGGAGGGAGGAAGAGAATAGCAACATGAGCACAAGTTGGATTTAAAAAACTTAACTCATGTTGAGCATAAAATACTTGAGAAGCTGGCCTGATACCAAGACCGTCTCATTATCATTATGAGTTTCAGCTTTTGTCAGAATGAATGCTTTAATTTATTGGTAAAAATCACCATCCCATCAGTTTCTCTATTTATACCATGTTTATATCACCCTATTACAAGGCCCAATTGGGAGCTCAGGTGGTATTCATTAAAAGCAAATGGGTTGATAGTTTTATCTTCCCTAGAGGGAGGGAGCTTGGCCTTGTATTCTAATTTGTAAGCCCCTCTCCCCCAAATTGAAATCATCTAATTGGGAAGGATTAAGGATATTGAATTTCAAAGGACAAGGCCCCTGGAGACTTGTGTAGGGATATCTGTGTGAGCAGATGCTGTACTGTCAAATTCCACCCCTGAAGGGATTCCACCTCAGGACATCTTTCTTGCTGTGTGGATCATCATCGTGAGTCTGAAGGGACCCGCAGCTCATGTGGTCACATTTAAGGGAGGACAATGACTTCCCCCTTAAATCCTGTCTGAGCTGGGCTGGTTATCCATATTTTGGCAGGAAGGGCTTTGCTGAAGCAAAGCTTATGTTTTAGCAACAAGCCCTTGATTTCTCATGACTGCCAAGAGCCATCACTGTGTGATGTCCTCCTGGAGAAGGCAGCAGAAGTTCCACTCACAGTTCTCGGAAGCAGAGCGCTTAGCACACGTGGAAGCCTAGCAAGCAGGGAGTCTGACAGTGTTCCCCAGAGCCCCTTTGCTTTCTTTCTACTCAAAGTGGGATGTGCCACGCAGCAATGGAAACTTTGCTTCCTTGCCTTTTAGGCGGAGAGGTCTCATCCTCAACATTTCCTCTGGGGTAGCCCTCTTTCCTTGGCCACTGTACACCTTATACTCGGCTTCCAAGGTGAGTGATAGAACATGTCACTCCCGTCGCTTCCTGCTTCCTCTTGTTTTTTTCCAGTTGGCATTTTCCGTGGGATCATCTAGCAGGTTGATGGAGAGGTTTGTCTGCAGGCTCCCTTCTTTGCGCGGGGCAGCTAGTGGTCCGGGTCCATCTGCAAATTAGAGAAAGGCGCCCCCTCTGGGCGTGTGAAGCTCTGCAGCCCACAGAGCCGGCCAGGATGCCAACCCCACCCATGCAGGCGGGCCCTCTCCCTGCATGGGGAGACAAGTTCCACTGAAGCTTCCTCCCCTCCTGAAACCCTACCCTGCTGTCCCTGAGGTTGACTCATAAACACAACCCCAGGAGAAGGGAGCTCCCTGCTAGGGAGCACCTCCCCAACTTCCCCAGTAGGTTAGTCTGTATGCAGCGGCAATAGGGATGTATTTATCCCCAAACCTGTGTTCCTATTGAGGAAGGTTGCTCTTCCCAGACCAAAGAATGAAGTGCTGATTCTCCCTAAGACAAAGGGCTGCATTCTCCCTCTGCTTTCTTTCCTCCCCACCCCCCTGCTTTGTTAAGGCACGTGCACAAATAACAATTGTATATATTGACAGTGTACAATGTGATATTTTGACATATGTGTATATTGTGAATGGATTAAATCAAGCAAATTAACATATCTACGACTTTACATATTTTTTTGTGTGCAGCAAGAAATATTTAAAGTCTTCTCAGTAATTATGAAGTATACAACACAGTGTTGTTAACTGTAATCACAGGCTATACAACCCCAGCACTTGTGTATTCTACATAACTGTATCTTGGTCCCTGGGATTCATGGTCCCCCACTGTATTTTAAGGTAAAACAGATAGTGCCTCTGTTGAAGGTGTCCCCTTGAAGTCTAAGTTGGTTCTGATGAGGAAACAAACTCTGGGCCTTAGGTGTTTCTCCTTCTCACTCCAGGCTTTTATGTGCATGTTTTCCAAGGCGCTGCAAGTGGAGTATAAAGAGAAAGGAATCATCATCCAGGTGAGGAGGGCAGTTGTGTGTCCTTGGGAGCGAGCACTCTGGAGTCCCTGGAACTGGGGCCATTGCCTCCTGCAGGATAGGCCATGTTCCTGTGGCCGGAAGGAAGATAAGCTGTGGTAATTGTTGTGCCCAACCCCGGGGGTCGCTCACCCAAAGACCACTCACGAGCACAGGTCGATGCAAAAAGCAAGAGGTTGGTTTATTTGCCAACGCGTCAGGGTTCCTCAGCCGCTCGGGAAGGAACCCCGAGAGGCTGTTA
>CAUYTI010080984.1:0-11444 GCA_963575145.1 Galago senegalensis
ATGAATGGATTAATAAATTGTGGTATATGTATATCATGGAGTACTACGCAGCATTTAAAAAAAAGAAGACTTTACGTCTTTTATGTTTACATGGATGGAGCAATTCACTATTTATATTAAATGCGCACATGTGTAATCCTAACTGAAAGGGTATGAGCAAAACCTGAGTTTGCTTTCTTGGCTATAAGGTCTTGGCAAGGTGAACTCTGATGCCAGATTCAATAAGGATGACTCTCCAGGCCTCGATCCACTAACTCTTTGGTGGTCTCAGAGAAGACTGGATAGCTCAAATTACCTCACTTTGCAGCTGGGAGGAAAAGAGCCCAGGTCAAGTGGCTTGTCCACGGAGCCAACTGGCAGGAGAACTGGACGGAAAATCCAGCTCTCCAGGCTCCATCCAGGAGCATAACTCAATTCACTCATTTAAACTCTGGGCGAAATGGTGGGTTTGGCTCATTTCCTTTGGCTTTTCCACGAAAAGATTCACTGTGAAGCACTTTAATGATTAATCTACAGAGTGGTCAGTTTTACAATTAAACTAAGCCTAAATTGGTTAGCAAGCCACATAAAACAGTTGGGAATACATTTGACTACACAGGATAGAACACGTTAAACAGTGGCTTAAATACACTGCAGTTACACAACTCACGTTAGGAAGTGGTATCGTGGCTACGGCCATCAGGAACATGCTAGTCCTATCTTTCTGTACTGCATCCTTAACATGTTGGCTTTCATCCTGTTTTGTGGTTACAAAATGGTCACAAACATTTAAGACTCTATGTCTAAGTTTCTAGGCAGAAAGCAGGAGGAACAAGCCAGAGGTTGAAGGTTTTCTGTTTTTTTCTTTTTCCCTCTAATGAATCTTTGCTGTGTTACTTGGGAGAGACGCTCTTCCCAGACACTCCCCAAGTGCTGTACAGGTCATTACTGTGCTATCTGGCCACACTTTACTGGCAAGTCAACTTGTGAAAGTATTTTCAGCAGAGTACATTGTAAATTGAACAAAAACACCTGAAACTCTCTTGGAAAGGAAAAAGTAGGAATGGATATTGAACAGGTAAGTAGCACTGTGGAATTCAAAATAGGAATATATGTGTCAATTTCTTGATGTTGCCTTTTCAAAAGACAGAAATGGTTGGGTGTGGTGTGGCTGATGCCTATAATCTCAACACCCTGGGAGGCCAAGGCAGGAGGATCACTTGGGCAACGTGGCAAAACCTCATCTCTACAAAAATATTTAAAATTTAACCCACAGTGGCAGTGAGCAACCTGGAGTCCTAGCTACTCAGGAGACTGAGGCAGGAGGATTGCTGGACTCTAGGTGTTGTTACAGTCAGCTATGATTGGACCACTACACCCTAGCCTGTCAACCAGGCTCTAAAACAGCAATTCTCAATCTGTGGGTTGCAACCCATAAGAACTGTATTAAAGGGCCGTGGCATTAGGGAGGTTAAGAACCACTGCTCTAAAACAAACAATGCAAAAAGACAGCCAATTCCAAAAAAAAATTTTTTTTGAGAATATAAAGTGCCCCAGAAAAAAACAAAAGGATCCCCCTTGATCCAGGACACAGAAATAAGAGAAAGGATGTCTCAACTCTGACACTGCTGAAGGACATGGTGGTGCCCACTGAGGCCCAGGTGTTCTGAAGACTGAGCTCATTTGAGCTTAGGAGTTGGAGGCCAGTCAGGGCAACAGAGTAAGGCCTCAACTCTTAAAAAAATTCATTTTAATTAAAAAATTTAAAAAATGGAAAAATACACCATGTGTGCTAAAGTTTTGAGAGGCCATCAAGAGTGCTAAAGTTTTGAGAGTCAGAGCAGGGCTGAAGAGATTAAGAGTCCAGAGCAAAACACAGGTTCAGCAAGGCACAGATGTATCAGATTTAAAAGGATCCGTGGATTTCTATAAAGGCCTGAGGACTAAGATGACGTTGGTCAGAATCATGGAAAGAAAGGACCCAAAGTGTCTGAAGCCTTTGGTTTTATGCCCAAGGTGTGTCCTTCCTTCCTTGTTTCTGAAGAGGTAAAAATGATTCAGGAAGGGGTGGGGGTGGGGTGGAATGTTCCAGGAATAAAATTACTGAAAGATGACGAATCCTCCATTTCCTTGTACTACGGGCCCAGTCTGGCTCATGAAAGTACAAGACAGGCAGTTTCAGTAACTGAACTGTGTGTGTGATGCTGGCCTGAGTGCTCCACGTGCATCTTCTCTCGTCTTCCCCCACCGTCCACTAAGGCAGGTATAATCATCTCACTTGGTCAGAGAAGAAGGTGAAACTGAGGACAGACCACAGCCCAGGTCTCACACGTAGTAAATGGCAGAGCTGGGAGAATGAAGTGAGTGAATATCCAGAAAGCACTCAAGTTGGCACCACCAGAACAAAGGGGCGCAATAAATGCTATTATTATTATCCTTCTCCCCACTATGTCATCCACCAGCACTGTTTCTCATGTGAATAATAATCACAGTCATAAAAACAGTAACAGGTATTCTCCATTGCCTATTTTCTAAGTGCCTATTTGGCCCCTCCTGAAGGCAATGGGGTTTTATTTTTATTACATTATCACTACGTGGTTGTAGCTCCACAGGTGCAATGGTTGTGTCCTGCTTATGAGGTGATGAATAAATAACAGTAGTCAACACAGTGGGGCGACGGAGTCCCTGTGCCTTCAGACGTGGAGAATCGGAGAGATCAGCCCTCCCAACTTTTGCATTGTGTGCCCGACCTGGCTGTGAGGGTTGGGGGAGAGACGGGTTCCAGAATCCGCTCTGACAGCAGCAGGTCTTCGTCCACTAACTCTCCACTGTGTGCTGTTTTTCCTTAGTGCTGAGAAGGCACCAGCGAACATAAGAGATGGAGTGAACTAAGTCTATTGACAAACAGCAAAGAAAACAGATAAAATAGTGTCTGTTAGATGTTAATAATCTTTTTTTTTTTTTTGAGACAGAGCCTCAAGCCGTCCCCCTGGGTAGAGTGCCGTAGCATTACAGCTCACAGCAACCTCCAACTCCTGGGCTCAAGCGAGTCTCTTGCCTCCGCCTCCCAAGTAGCTGGGACTACAGGTGCCCGCCACAATGCCCGGCTATTTTTTGGTTGCAGCTGTCATTGTTGTTTAGCGGGCCCAGGCTGGGGATTTGAACCCGCCACCTTAGGTGTACGTGGCTGGCACCTTAGCCAGTTGAGCTATAGGCGCTGAGCCTAAAAATATATTCTTGAAAATTGCTAAGAGAGTTGATTTTAAGTGTTCTTACCACAAAAAAATGGTAAAGGTGTAATGTAATGCATATATGTGATAACTAGCTATTTAGCCATTCTACAATGTGCCATTCTCTCATATTTCAAAAGATCATGTATATGGTAAATATACATGATAAATGCATTATATTTTTATGACAATTTAAAAAAGCATGGCATGTAACAAGTTCCAGATATGGTATAGTCTCTGAGTGAACAGGTGATCACTGGGAGGGGGACATGCACTGAATGCCAGAAGGCTGAGGGCAAGGTGCTTTCTGGAAGAGGTGAGACCGAGCAGGGTAATTACAGGTACATTCGGTTAGTTTCTTGGTTCCATTTATCTTGGGGACATTTGTTCTTTATTTTGTGTGCTGTCCTTTAACTAGCTCCTTCAAGGACATCTATCAGCATTTACATTTTTTTTGGCCATTTGAGAAGGATTGTTTTGATTCTGAGGAAAATCCATATTGTACTAACTTTACAAAGTATAGAAAAATATAAGAGAATAAGAAAAAAACCTCTAATAATGTTATTGACTGTTTTATTTAACAGACATCCACATGCCAGTCAATGTTCTAAGGACTTAATAAATTTTACTTATTCATTTATTTATTTTTGAGACAGAGCCTCAAGCTGTCCCCCTGAGTAGAGTGCCATGGTATCACAGCTCACAGCAATGTCCAACTTCTGGGCTCAAGTGAGTCTCTTGCCTCTGCCTCCCATGTAGCGGGGATCACAGGCGCCTGCCACAATGCCTGGCTATTTTTTGGTTGCAGCTGTCGTTGTTTGGTGGCCCGGGCTGAATTCGAACCCACCACCTTAGGTGTATGTGGCTGGTGCCTTAGCCACTTGAGTCACAGGCACCAAGCCGACTTAATAAATTTTAACTTATTTAATCCTCATAAGATCTCCATGGAAGTAGATACTAAGTTACAGAGAAGTTAAGTAACTTGTCCAAGGTCACACCATGTGTGGCAGGATTGAAACTTGAGGATAAGCTGGCTCCAGAGTTTAAGCTCTTATCTACATTGCTCCGAGATCTCTCATATTTTACTTTTAGCAAATTTCTTTCCATTTGCTTTTCTGGGTTTTGAATTTCTGGTTAAGACCCTAAAATCCTAGAATTTTTACTTGCTTTTGAAATTCATTGAAAGTAAGCAGCAAGGTAGAAAGGCTTCCTCAGAGAAATTACAAGTCACTTACCTCCCCACCTTCCCTCCTTCTAGGTGCTGTGAGAAGCCATCTTTCTGATTTCAAAAAACACCGAGCCGCCAGAATTGACCACTATGTTGTTGAAGTCAATAAATTAATAATCAGGTTAGAGAAGGTAAACTTGTTTGTTTTAAAACACTTTTTTTCAGCAAGTGCACATTTTCTAAGGGAAGACAGTCTCATTTATGTAGCATGTGCCATATGTGTTGTATACATCTGATTCAGGTAGAGAAGCGCCCCCCCTAGAGAGGGGCAGAGGATGTGGGGGGCAGTTCTCACTTGGGATGGCTTTCTGAAGAGAATGGCCCAGGTTGACAGACCTGCCACACATCCAGCTTCCTTTCTTCTGTCTATGATCCTGCTTGGCTTCTGGAAAACCTTTCTGCCTTCAGATTCTGTCCTCTTTGGTGTCCCAGGTACAATTACCCAGTGGGGTGTAATGTATCATATATAGTGGCAAATAGAAGAGTGGCCAGCAGGTCTCAGTGGTGTACTTTGACCCTGGAAATGTGTGGTGTGTATAATTTGGATTGTGTGGTGCGCATGGCAGTATCCACAGTACAGTTCTTTTTGTGTACTTTGTAGGGCAGTAATATGTGGCATTTGGCCCCATCCCATCCTTGCCCACTCCTGCTTATTGCTGAAATGGCTAAGTGACAATAAAGAGAGTAGAACAGGGTCATAGGAAGGGAGGTGCCTTAGAGATGCCAAGCTAAAGTGATGCTCTGTCCCCTATGAAATTGCTTTTGTGACTTTCTGGGGCTGGGGATGACAGATGAAACTTGAGAAATGCAAATGTGCTAATTCCTGCTTGATGCCTGAAGAGTGGAAAGGGTGGAGCAAGTATGTATCACCGGGTTAATTATATTTGGCTTTGTTTTCTCCTGGTCAGCTCACTGCATTTGACAGAACAAATACTGAGTCTGCAAAGATTCGAGGTAACTTTGGAGCTTAGCTTACATTGATTCTAGTTTTTATTTTTCTCCCTGACCAAATTTCTTTTTAAAATGGAATGCCTTTTTGTTGGTTTATTCTTCCCAAAGCAATAGAAAAGTCCGTGGTGCCTTGGGTCAATGACCAGGATGTCCCTTTCTGTCCAGACTGTGGGAGTAAGTTCAGCATCCGAAACCGCCGCCACCACTGCCGTCTCTGCGGGTCTATCATGTGCAAGAAGTGTATGGAGCTCATCAGCCTTCCCTTTGCAAGTAGGTAGCATGGAGGCAGTGCCCTGCCCCTGACCTTCGCCTTGGCCTGGCTTATTTGCTTATGACCAAGGGACCATGGGACCTTTTTGTTAAATTAACGTCCCATGTGAATTTTCATTCATTCATTTGTTGATTCTATGAAGCCCACTAAGACCCAGGCACTGTACTAGTAGCAAGGGATATAATAAGTCTATAACTCTTTTTTATAAAGTGGCTTTGTGGATCACGTGTGGTTCCACTGACATTTCTTCTTCTTTTTTTAAATAACGTTTTAAAAATGTAAAGACAGTACTTAGTTTGGGGGCTATATACAAGAAGAGCCTGTAGATTGGACTTGCAGGTTGTCTTTTGCCCACCGCTGGTCTATAAGCACTGTCTGTTCCCCCAAGGGAATAGTCCAGCATCTAGCAGGGGATACAAACTCACAAATAAATGATTGCTTTATAAAGAGATATATACAATGAGAGGCACATAGGAGAGGCTGACCAACTCTGTGTCACCTCTTCATGGGAGTGACAGGTGAGACTTTGAGTAGAGGATCTTGAAAAATAAGCAGTGGGCCAGTCCCTTACTTTGGGGTAAAAGCCACCAACTGTCTTATAGAAAAAATAAATATCATAATATGATAGATGCTGAGTGGTATGGAGGTTTAGGGTCAGGAGATGATATTCAAGAAGAGCCTTGAAAGATGAGTTAAGATTGCCAAAGATATGGGGAAGGAGGACATTCTGGGTAGAGTGAAGAGCAAAGACCTGAAATTTGGAAAGTGCCAGGGTAGACTGATACATGAACTAATTGAATTGGCTTCTGGAAAACCTTTTTGCCTTGTGGGGAGTATGGAGGACGTGTTTGCAAATTATGAAATGAGCCTGGAAAGGTTAGGTGGAACCATTTGCTCCAGGACTTTGCATCTCAGTAGGTTAGAAGTTGCTGAAGATGAACTGACTGGCTGCTGGGAAGTTTGGGGTGGATTTGCAGTGCTGGAAAGTTCTGCTGACTGTGTGCCATTGGACACAGGTTGTCTGGACAGTGTGGGTGCAAAGGCAGATGCTTCCTCTGTCCAACTCTCACATCCACTGTACCCACGTTACCTTGACCCTTTCTTCCTGAGACTGATGCCCTGTCTTACCTAGGACTTCATAAACTACAGTTTTGGGGACACTATTCACATTTCTTCTCTGGAACTCATTAGCCAGCACTTACTGGGCAACTACTAAGGGGTGACCCTGCTGGATATATTAGGGGAGCAAGTGTGTAACACAGAGTTTCTACCCTCACAGAGTCACAGATTCCTCTGGGATGTACATGTAACTGTTACAGGGAGGAAAGTGCAAAGTGCCCCGAAAGGGGCAGTGTGGGGGGAACTGATAGGAAGCATAGATAGTTTTTGCCGTGGGGATATGTCATTTGAACTGAGCTTTGGAAGGGGCAGGAGCCAGATGTTTGGGAAGTGGGGGAAGGTTGAGGAGGAAAGTCTCCTGGCAGAATGTGGGTTCTGTCTGAGACTCAAGGCAAGTAGAGGAGGAAGGTAGGTGGTGAGGCCAGGTTAGGGCTGGGCCTCAGAGCCTCAAACACAGACCACTCTAGGCTTTTTGGCTCTAGTCTAGGTGGCTGTGGAGTCTTTTCCCACTGTGAAGGCAGAGGAGCAAGTACTTCTTTCCCATAGGTGGAGCCTGGTCCTATTACTCCCCAAATTAAACACCTGTGGACTGACACCTCATGGTCATGGGCAGTGGGATGATTGGAGGACCGTTGCTGCCTGTCAGTGTTATGGTTTACAGGCAAGCTCACCAGTGCCAGCAAGGATTCTTTGAGTGCCCACACCAGCCCCAGCCAGTCACCTAATAGTGTCCATGGCTCCCGCCGCGGCAGCATCAGCAGCATGAGCAGTGTGAGCTCTGTCCTGGACGAGAAGGATGATGACCGGATCCGCTGCTGTACGCACTGCAAGGACACACTGCTCAAGAGAGAGCAGCAGATTGACGAGAAGGAGCATACACCTGACATTGTGAAGCTCTATGAGGTGACACGTGTGTGATCTTGGGTCTGATTCGTCAGGCAGATGTGGTTCTTCATTAAGTACTTAGTGTTCAGCATTCTGAAAAATGCTTTAAGTTGTTTCTTTGAATCACTTTTAGTTCAATGATGTGAATTCTCAGCGGGGCCCTGAGTGAGTCACAGAGTCATCCTGGGTGTGCTGCAACACCCATCCCTCACCCATCCTGTCTATTTGAAAGCAGGAGGGTAGAGGCTTGGGTGGCCCAGAGCAAGGAGAGGAAGGGCAGTTGCCGTGCAAGTGGATGAGTTCTGGAGGAAGGGCTGAAGCTGGAGAGGGTAGAAATGGTGGGCCAGAAGAGTCTTGGTGAACTCACTCTGGAGTTTTAGAGTTGGTAAGTTTGAGAAAGTTTTACAGCTTTTCAGGCTTTACCATTTTACCCAAACTTTGCAAGTTTTTAGGCTTTACTTGTTTATTGCAGTAGGCTGAGAGTGTCCCCTTCTAAGTTTGTTTGAATGCCTCAGCTCTCCCTACTGCCATTGATCCCAGAACGCCCTTAGTAGGTGCATACTTTGAGAGGAGATAGTGTGGTGCAAAGAACATCTGGGTGTGAGACTGGCTCAGCTTCCTCATGGCCAGGTGGGCAGGGAGGCAGTAGGATTCTGGGGGCAGGGAATCAGTCCAGATAAAGGAAGCAGCTTGTGCAAACCTCTAAACAGAGGAAGAGTGTATTTTTGTCTGAATAGTCACTGTCACTAGTTCTGCAGATCATGACAGTTTCTGGAATCACTGTCTAATACTCAAGCTACTAGAAATGGTATTAAACCCTGTGCTGAGCTTTGGGTGGAGTTCATGTCTTGGTATCTCATTTTTTTGTAAGAGTGCTTTTGGTCTCCTTTCTCTCTTTTTGTCTTCCCTTTTTTCCTTCCTTCCTTTCTTTCTTTCTTTTTTTTCTTTATTTAAAGAGACGGGTTTTTCTCTCTGAGGCCCTAGCTAATCCTGCTGCCCCCTCCAGAGTCCCTGGGATTAGCCACCTTCTTTTGTGTGGTGAACTCAGGCACTGCCTCATGCTGGTGTCCTGCTGGGCGTCACCTGTCAGAGAAAAAAGATAGCAGCTAATTCCTCATCTCTGTCTTGGTAGACAACTTGACGTATGCTTTGGAAGGCCTTGCCCTCTCACAAATACCTGGTCAAAACTTCCATCTTTTCTTTCCTTGCTGCAAGGTTTTCTGCTTGGGAAAAATGTCTATAAATAGGAATTAGATAAGAGTAACAAAAATTTTTTGAAAAATGTTAAGAAAAATGAAAATTTTAAATACATCTCTGTTGATGTAGCCTAGTTTCTGGATAGGCTTTTCTGTATTTTGAGAGCCTCACTTCTCTCTTTTTCGTTCTTAGAAATTACGACTTTGCATGGAGAAAGTTGACCAGAAAGCCCCAGAATACATCAAGATGGCAGCATCATTAAAGTAAGCTGTTCTTCTCTTATTTTTCTAAACCGGTGGTGATTGCTTTCTGACATTTTAGGTCAGTTCCAAAGTAGACAAAAGTGAAAAATCTTAACTCTAGCCATGCTTTTCTTCTGTGACCAGCTGCAGAGAACCTTCATGTCGTTGTTTCAGTGGGGTACATTTTACCAACATGTGAGCTTGTAAAAATACACAATAGCCATGTTCAGGTGAGGGTGGCTTTTTTTTCTCCCCTCAGGAAATTATTTTATTTTATTTTATTTATTTATTTTTTGAGATAGAGCCTCAAGCTGTTGCCTTGGGTAGAGTGCTGTGACATCACAGCTCACAGCAACCTCCAACTCCTGGGCTCAAGCAGTTCTCCTGCCTTTGCCTTCCAAGTAGCTGGGACCACAGGCCCCCGCCACAACGCCTGGCTATTTTTTGGTTACAGCCGTCATTGTTGTTTGGCGGGCCTGGGCTGGATTCGAACCCACCACCTTAGGTGTATGTAGCTGGCATCTTAGCCACTTGAGTCACAGGCACAGAGCCTGTTTTACTTTATTTTATTTTTTATTTTACTTTTTTTTTTTTTTTTTTGAGTCAGAGCCTCAAGCTATCCCCCTGGGCAGAGTGCCGTGGCATCACAGCTCACAGCAACCTCCAACTCCTGGGCTCAAGCGAGTCTCCTGCCTTAGCCTCCCAAGTAGCTGGGACCACAGACGCTCGCCACAACATCTGGCTATTTTTTTTGGTTGCAGCCGTCATTGTTGTTTGGCAGCCTGGGCTGGATTCCAACCCACCACCTTAGGTGTATGTGGCTGGCGCCTTAGCCACTTGAGCCACAGGTGCTGAGCCTTATTTTTTATTTTTATTAAATCATAGCTGTTTACATTAATGCAATTATTGGGTACAATGTGCTAGTTTTATATACAATTTGAAATACTTTCATCAAACTGGTTAACAGCCTTCATGGCATTTTCTTAGTTATTGTTTTAAGACGTTTATATTCTACCCTTAGTAGATTTAACATATACCCTCGTAAAATGTACCATAGGTGTCGTCCCACCAATTACCCTCCTGCCACCAATCTTCCCCCTTTTGTGTGGTGAACTCAGGCACTGCCTCATGCTGGTGTGGGGACCTTACCTCTCCTCTTTCCCCTTCATCTTGGGCTATAGTTGGGTAATAACTTTCATTTGGAAGTGTGGGTGCTTATAAATTAGTTTCATAGTAGGGCTGAGTACATTGGATACTCTTTCTTCCATTCTTGAGATACTTTGCTAAGAAGAATATGCTCCAGCTCCATCCGTGTAAACATGAAAGAGGTAAAGTCTCCATCTTTCTTTAAGGCTGCATAGTATTCCATGGTGTACATAAACCACAATTCATTGATTCATTCATGTGTTGATGGGCACTTGGGCTTCTTCCATGACTTAGCAATTATGAATTGGGCTGCAATAAACATTCTGGTGCAAATATCTTTGTTATAAAGTGATTTTTGGTCCTCTGGATATATACCTAATAGAGGAACTGAAGGATTAAATGGCAGGTCTATTTTTAGATCCCTAAGTGTTCTCCAAGCATCTCTCCAAAAGGAACATATTAGTTTGCATTCCCACCAGCAGTGCAAAAGTGTTCCCTTTTCTCCACATCCACACCAACATCTATGATTTGGGGATTTTGTGATGTGGGCTAATCTTACTGGACTTAGATGATATCTCAAAGTAGTTTTGATTTGCATTTCTCTGATGATTAAGGATGATGAGCATTTTTTCATGTGTCTGTAGGCCGTGGCCTGTCTTCTTCAGAAAAGTTTCTGTTCAAGTCCCCTGCCCACCCTAAGATGGGATCACTTGTTCTTTTCTTGCTAAAACGTTTGAATTCTCTGTGGATTCTGGTTATTAAACCTTTGTTGGAAACATAACCTGCAAATATCTTCTCCCATTCTGAGGGCTGTCTGCTTGCTTTACTCACTGTGTTCTTAGCTGTGCAGAAGCTTTTAAGTTTGATCAGATCCCAGTAATGTACTTTTGGTATTGCTTCAATTGCCCAGGGGTCCTCCTTATAAAATATTCTCCCAGGTCAATTTCTTCAAGTGTTTTCCCTGTACTTTCTCTTAGTAGTTTTATAGTTTCATGTCTTAAGTTTAAATCTTTAATCTAGTGGGAGTCTATCTTAGTTAATGGTGAAAGATGTGGGTCCAGTTTCAGTCTTCTACAGGTCACCAGCCAGTTCACCCAACACCATTTGTTAAATAGAGAATCTTTTCTCCACTGAATGTTTTTAATTGCCTTCTCGAAGATCAAATAATGGTAAGGAGCTGGTTCATCTCTTGATTC